>LUVW01000024.1:257323-276169 GCA_001661515.1 Capniomyces stellatus
TTTTTTTTTTTTTTTTTTTTTTTTTTTTTGGTTATTCTTCAATTGCAATACAAAAAGTTGAAATCCTTTACATTACCTATCGATTAGTACCGTGTTGTTCACTGCTGCTACTTTCCAAGGTAAAAGATATTTTCCGTTTTCCATGTCCTCAAACGCAGTCTTTTCTGCTGGAAACATCTTACTTTCGTATCCAAATGCCATCAATTTGATTTCCTTTTCCTCCGTATCTTTTTTTACGTACGTCCTTTTGTACTTTCTTTTTTTGTTGTTGACTGCTCGCTTCTCAGAATTAGATCCTACCTTCTCATTCTCTGCCACTCCTCTAGAAATCTTTATTCGCTCCTCCTCGCTGTCAAATTTCGTTTCCTTGAAATCATCGCTTAAATACTCTGACCCGCTGCCTTCACTTGGGCTTTCGCTGCCATCCATATAACTGCAAATAAGCTCCATTTTATTTTTAAAGCTGGTTCAAAAAAATCCAATTTACCAGCCACATTAATTTTACTTTAATTAGCAACCATCTAGATATTTCAAGAACTAAACGGGTTTGAGTGAAATTGCCAGACGCTTATTATTTTTTTATCAAATTGACAATTAAATAACAAACTTTATAAATAACTTGCAATACGATTATTTTTTTACAAGTCGAATTAAAAAAGATCTGAGCTTTTAGGCTTTTGGAAATTACAAAGAAATGTGTCAATAAAAAAAAACGCAAGAAAAACGCAAAATCAAAAGCAAGAGAGTATAGATCTCAAGTAAAAACAGTATGCGGTATCAGCTATTGTATCTTTGTCGATAGTGCATTGAGTGTTTAATGAATTATAAATATATTTGTTCAAATAAATAGGAGATAAAAAATAGTTTAAAATGGCAATGTGTATTTAAGAGTATATGATTTCAAGTGATTTCCTAGTTTGCGTACGAGTCTTGGTTTTTGTATTCCTTCTTCAACTCGCCAACCTCACGCTCCAAAACACGGAGCTGGGATACACCACGTCTTCTAATGGCATCAACAGTATCCTGCATTTCCAAGTCGAGTTTGGTCATATCAATACCTCCTGAAATCTTATAGATAGCGTCAAGCACTGATGTCAGCTGATTTGGCAACCATGTCACGATAGGACTTCCTCCTGTTGCTGTTGGATGCTTGGAGTTCTTTAGAATATATTCCTTGGTGAATGTCCAGTGTCTATGACGGAAGTCACGTACTTGATCGAGATTTTTAAGCAAATGTGCGGACGAAAGTGAATCTTGTAGCGCGTATTTCTGTACACCAACTCTCTGTGCCTCAGCCTCAACGTAGCTCAAGTATGAGTGGTGATTTACTGGTCTGTACTGTCTGAAGTCTTTAAGAACTTGGGAAAGAGGATTTGAAGGCATTTGCGATGTAAGTTCAAACAGGTTGTCGCTCAATGGCACCATACTGTCGTTTGCACCTGACTCTCCTCTGTAGAATCTTGGGGATGTATCAGGCGAGCCCTCGTATATCACGCCATTTGGGAACATAGGCTGGTTCTTGGTTCCCATGATGAATGTTCTGAACGAGTTGTATCTGGATGGGTCGCTACGCTTCCACATGGTATCCATAGCCTTATTTACATCGGAAATCGACTTGAAGTAGTTGTCCAGACCAGAGTTGAATAGAGCACGGTCATTTTTTCTTACGGCGCTTAGAGTGTCATCTGCAGCAGCAACAAGCTTTCCGGATCTGCTAACCATGTCAACATGCACAAGTATAAATCCATGCTCATTTGGACACATTGAGAATCCACGGATCAATTCAAGGTTGTCATACTTGGTGTCTTTGCTCTTATCAATACGCTTGTAGTTGTACAAGGCGTATGACAGTGCATATTCCATAAATGGCTTGGCTTCAATCTTTTTGGCAATAATCTCAAGTGGAACTGCAATGTTCTTTGGCAATGTCTGTCTTCCAAGTCCGTACGATCCGGTAGCAAGGTACTGGATATCACATGGCTCTAGCAAGTACGCGGATGCCAAGAATGTGTAATCACGGAACAACGCGGTTAGGAGTCTGTGGTCAGTAATTCCTGAGACGTCGTAGAATGGCAATCTCTTGTCAACCTCTTCTCCAAATTTGCCAACCTTTAGCAATCCCTTTCCATCAGGTCTGCTGAGTGGCATTTCCTGTAGAAGCATCTCTAGCTCCTTGAATTGGTTTGGCAAAACCTCTAGAGGGTCTTGTCTTGGGAGGAATCCATTTTTTCCTGATACAAAAAACTCTGCCTGCTCAACTGGGTTCTTCCACTCTACGTTCTTGTGGAGAGCCTGTGCTTGGCGTATGATATTGGATGGCGAACTAAAACTACGGCTAGCATGGAATACTGGCTTGACTGCGCTTCTTAAGCTTCTGACAAACATATTTTCTTTTTTTTGTCTATTGGTTGATTTTGGTTTGGGTTTTTGAAATAAAATTAGATATTGGTAGTTGACTTTAGTTTTTTTATTTAAAAAAAGACCTCTGAATAATTTTGAAGTTGTGGGGTTTTGCCTCAGTTATATACAAAATGAAGAATATCGTTGTAGCCCAAATAAATAGAAGTTTTTGGTTAGGCTCCTTTGTCAATGTAAACCGTTTTGTAAGTCAATCACTCTTTGTTTTTGTCATTTAATAGTAGAAGAAAAAACAATAACAGAGAAAAAAAATATCACCTTCCCCCTTCCCTCCGTTGTGTTTTACTTATCCATTAGTATGCGTGTGAAACTCCGTCATTGTCTATACCTTTTTTTTGTAAGAGCCTTTTTGCTTGCAACTTTTAAAGCATCCCATCCACGTTACCGTGCTTCATTTTAAATTGCTTTAAATTACTAAACCATAATTTTATAAAAAGCAAAAAAATATGTTGGCTTGTTTTTTTTTTTACCACGAATTGCATCAAATCCAACTTTATGACTGACCTAAAAATAAATTATGCAGATTGCTTTTTTACTTTCATCCTCAACCAATAAATATTGTGCGGATACCCCCTCTTTTTGAAATAAAATAATGAGGATCACAGCTTGATTTAAAAAAATCAAGCCTAATCACTCGTAACCGT
The DNA here is from genome assembly GCA_001661515.1 of Capniomyces stellatus. NCBI lineage: Eukaryota > Fungi > Kickxellomycota > Harpellomycetes > Harpellales > Legeriomycetaceae > Capniomyces > Capniomyces stellatus. Next base: position 260,386 of record LUVW01000024.1, read on the forward strand.
AAAATCTTCATTTCTTTAATTGCAATAAAGTTGAAAGTTGTGCAAAACAAAAATAACAGAACCTCAATCAATCAATTATACTCTTTTTTTTTCAAGAGCTTTTTCCGTGAGAAGTTTCTATTCTATTTTTATTTTGAAAATGAACCACTCTGGCTTTTTTTTTAGTCGGTATTTTTTTTTCCTTCTAAAAAAACAAAACAAATAATCAACAAAAACAATAGTTTTTATTTGGATTACTGTACGTCGCAACTATCACTACACCATTCAGTTCATGTGACCCAAGTAACAGAAAAGGTGGAAAAAAAGGACCAATCTTATTTGATGCTTTGAAATTCACAAGTCCTTCTTTCTTAATTTGCAAAAGCAACTTGGATTTAAAGAATTTGGTCTTCTCTGGCCTTATAAAGTATTATATTATACATTGCAGTTTTGGTCATTTGAAACTTTCTTGTATACAAATAAATGGCACCTCGTTTATAAAACGTGTATGTTTCAATCTGATTTCAGGCCCAACTGAGCAAGATGTTTTCGTCTATAATAATCGTCTTTTGTTGTCGCTTGTGACTTTTTAATTTGCTTTACACCCCCCAACTCGAACCAAGTGTTCTTTTCGAGAGAAATCATTAAATCATCGATGTGAATAAAACGACAAACCAATTAGATCGTTTTAGGCCTAATTTAAACTAAACTAATGTTTTCAGCACTTTTTATCCCCAAAGTTTACTAAAACTGCACAAGTAAAAACACTTCAAACAGGTATATTTATTTGTTGCCGAAATAGCCGCAATTAAATCGTAATGGTGCTACTACCCTGTTATAGTAAGCTTATGGTTCGAGTTTTGAAACATTCTACTTTAAAAGCGCTGATATGAGACAAGATAGTTGAAAAGATGAAACAGCGCTGTCTTCGTCTCAGCCTTTTGGCCAACAGCTAAACGCCATCTATTTGTGCCAATGTATACTATTTTTGGATTGGTGATAAATAACTACCTGATTCCCACGGCCAATATTTAAAGTCGCATCTCGTGGAAATTATTACAAAACGTCTTTTGATAAAGGATATATTGTTTCCGCTGACCTCTTGAGAACGCATTTGTTCCGTAAATAGTACAGATCATTAGAACCGATACGGCCCAAGCAACTGCGATCTCAAAACACTTTTGAACTTGCCATTATTCTCATTTTTTGAAAAGGAGATGTAACTGGGTTTGGAAAGGCAGAAACTTGAAGCTAAACCTGTAATATAAAAGCAAGATCCTAACAAGACAAAGACTAAAACTAAAACTAAAATAGCTGCAGAACTTGGACATCTAATACCATAAATGTGTTTAACAAAACATATAAAAAAAAACCAAAGTTCTAAACCAACTTTGGTCATTCGCTTTGGTCAAAACAAAATCTTTTGTGACCACCACTGACCAGCTCTAAGCTTTGCATAATTCTCATCGACAATTAATTGCTGAGAAGTTTGGGTTGATTCGTCAATAATTCAACTGAATGTTTTGATGTTTGATATCTGTGGCAGTTTGTTAGATTGCAATATGGTAAATCCGAGTATTTCTGCTTATTCATACCAAATTATCGATCAATTAATTTGGCTTGAAAGTTTATTTCTGCCTAATTTCCAAGTCAATTAAATTTCACATCGTTAATTAAACGGCGCTCTGTCTTTTTTCTCTTTTTTTTTCTCACTCTGACTTTTTGTTTAAATTTAAGTTGAATAGATTTAGAAAGGAAAAAAAGGGGAATGGAAAAAAAAAAAAATAACGTTTCCAGTTTGAGCGCTTGTAATTCCTTTTTTAAAAAAACAAAAAATGATTTGAGAAAGGTTTACAAAACCAAGCTTCAAGTGTAATGTGGAAAAGTAAGATGTACCATTTTTATTCACAACGATTTTTTTTGTCTATAATCAATATTTCAAGACCAAAGACCAAAGTCTAAGTTTCAAGTTAAATTCAGAGTTAAAGTTACGACAAAATCGACAAATCAAGCAATAGTTTCATGTAACCACTGAGCAAAAAGGACTTTGTGAAGAATAGGGGGCTTATTCGTACGTTATTCAAATGGTATGGTATATAGATCAAGCGGATAAGCATTCAAACACTCTAAACGTTACTTTACGTCTAAAATATATAGCCAAAAAAGCAACACCCATGCTTGGTAGAAATATGACATGGATAAATCTTGATTTATGCACAATAGGATCAATAAAAGCTAAAAGCTAAAAATAAAAAAGTAAAATTGATGAAACTACTGTCAACACATAAAATATGCCGATGCAAGACAACATACTATTGGCACGGCCCAAGTTTGATACTTGATTGACACACTACTGGTCAGCAACAATAGATGGTTACTTTTGTTATCTCTAGTACGATAAACTTTTAAATTCAAGTGCTATTTTTAAATTCAAGCGTTACTAGGCTGTAAAATAGAACTAATGTAGATGGAAAAAGAAAGAGCAATCATCCTGCTTTAGTATTATCTTGTAGTCCAAGGTTTGAACAATCACCAAGCCTTGAAGCTAGCAACTTAATAAGGCGCAATCACTATCATTACTTTTACTAATACGTGTTTTATCAGAAACAGAAACATCGCATTAAAACATAAAATACGTATGCTATACAAAATTGCTATACTAACATGCTAAACACATTCATCAGCCAATACATCTCTAATCTAATACAAACTGCAAAGATGGAGGTTACGACAAAAGTAAATTTTAAATGGCCGCCGTTTACAAGTACCTTGGAAAAAAAAGAAAACTACAGAATTAAAGAGTTTACTAACAAGCATAACCCCGGGTGTATCTGTAATTTATTTGTAAACCCAATCACGAAAATGCTTTTGACAAAATAAATCTGTAAATCTGGCAAAAAAAAGTAAAACAAAAGCCTTAGAATGATTAAGATACAGACAACGCATTGATGGTTATATTTAAACACCAGTAGTTTTATATTTTAAAACAGTTTAAAGAACTAAATGGATTGACAACCCTATTTTTAAAAAGAAACAACTCTACTAAATGCTTAAACTATTTGACTGTTAAACTATTTGCAAACTAAACTAAAGACAGCTTTTGGTCATCATTTTTTAACGCTATTTTTCGCATGCTCCAAATTCTCCACAAGTGAATTTTCCATTGAGCACATATACTACGCCATCAAATGGAGCAAATGCCAACGACTGTATATCATAACTTGCCACATTATAGCTAACCTTCAGTACGTTATCGATGTAAATTGAAAGCTTGCCGCTGCTGTAGACGATCTTGGTGGAGTAGAGAGTCAATTCACTTTTCACGGAGGCTTGTTTGGTTAAAGCGTATCTACCCTTTTTAATGGAAGAAATTCCTGAAGTAAACCCGTATTGTGCTTCGATAACACCATCTGGTGACCCAACGCCTCCATCATTCAAGAATGCAATAAACATATCAGTGTTAGCAACAACATTGGCTGTAAACTCAAAGTTGGTAGATGTGCAAGGAATGTCTATTATATTGTTAATGTCATACTCTTTCCTTTTCCCCTCAGTGGTCTCAACGCTAAATAGTGGCACCTTTGAAGTGCGGAGGCAGTCGACTATTGGTGTGTTGGTTGTGGTTGTGGTGGTGGTTGTTACTTTAGTTGTTTTGGTTTTTGTAGATGGATTAGCACAACTATCTCCTTGGCTGCACGTAAGGCTACCGTTTCTGATTGACATTTTGCCGCTGTATGGCGCAAACGCCAAGTGTGAAATAGCATAGTCATTTATTTTCAATTTGCTCTTGAGCACAGTGTTGGCGTAGATGCTAATAGTTCCATCTTTAATCATCAATTCGATAAATGTACTATCAATAGCCCTTTTTGCCAATGCTTTGGTTTTATCAACAACATATCTACCTCTTTTAACCGAGTATACACCTGAGCTAATACCAAACTGTGCTTCGATAACACCGGTTTTTGCGTAGTATCCATTTTCAGTTAGAGCTGCAATAAACAAATCGGTGTCTGATTCAACATCAGCGCTAAAGTAAACATCACCATTTGAGCATGGAATATTAATGTTGTTTTCAAAATTGTATGCTTTGTACTTGTCGTTCTTGGTTTCATAATCCATGTCTGGGACAGCATAAGACGTGGTGCACTCGGTGTTACTAGAAGTTTTAGACACAGCTGATGTAGTTGATTCAGCTGATGTGGTTGGTGCAACTGGTGTAGTTGGTGCAACTGGTGTAGTTGGTGCAACTGTTGTAGTTGATACGACTGAGGTGGTTGGTGCAACTGTTGTGGTTTTTCTAGTAGATGTGGTTGGTGCGACTGTTGTCTTTTTTGGCTTGGAAGTTGTTGATGGTTTGGTTGGATAGACGCCAGGAACACAGTTGATCCAATATTTATACAGACCAGAGTACCAGCATTTTGTATTTGGGTATTTGCAATACCCACCGCAGCAGTATGACCAACCATTAACGTTGTGGTACCCACCCTTAAAGTACGACCTTGTCTTACAATTCAAACACGTCATATTTATATCACTCTCCGTATCGTCTTCAGTCTCATCAGTAAACAACTTAATAGTGTCCTTCTCCCATCCTACTAAGGAGAAATTGCCGGTTGTGTATAGTCGAGGAGTTCCGCTTTGGATGTTTAGTTCAACTTCGCTTACATCTGGGATTGCTATCTTTTTGATAGTGAAGCTAAAGTTGCTTCCATCAAAGCTTGCGGGCACAACAGCGTCAAAGGTCTGGCCCTGTGCCATTGCAGAATGTCCCAAAAGACCTAGTAAGGCTAAATTTACAGCTTTGATATACATTGATGTGTATTCTACGATTTACTGTTACCGAGTTGTGTGTGTGTGTATGCGTATGCGTATGTGAACGTGTGTGCTATGTGAATGCTATATTTTCTACCCGAGATCGATAAAACTAACTCTTTGGAATAAGTAGATATCAATGTCTTTATATAAATATATGTTTATTAGGTATTCTTTGACCATTCAGACCTTTATATTCTTTTTTTTTTGAGGTAGCTTGATTTTATAAAATAAAATACAAAATCTTTGAAATAATGTTAGTTTTGCTTGTTCTTCTAAGTAGAAAAAAAAATGTATAACTGAGTTTAATGCTCGATTAAATTGGTGTGTTTTTGAAAAACACACCAATTGACTATCTGTTTGCTAATGGTTTCTATTTTGGCTATCAAGCTCAATTGTAAAATTGTCGGTTATTACATATCTTTAATTGAATATTTGGTTAACCTAATAATAGAATCTATTTTTTAAGTGACAATTCACCGAATACTTGGTGATTTATAATATTAAAATGACTATTTTGAACTGCAGGGCTCTCATTTATTAAGATAGGAAAAACTGCTCTTAATATTACGTTTTTTGAAATGTTACTAGCTTTGCGTTCTAAAACCCGATAGGCAAAGTTTATTGATTCCCATATTATTTTAGCGTACAGCAATTTTTAAAGTACCATTTGGACCAAAGAGAAAAAGACGTATTTGTAGTTATTTAGCCTTAAATCATGTTATTTGTGCTTGTTGATTACTTTATCTTAACATATACATCCACAATATATCCTTTTATGGATGGTATGTTTGCAACAGGATTAGATATTGACAACAAGAAACATGATAAAAGTTTTTCCTTCAAAGCTATCTTGGTAGTTCGAAATACACCTTATCAGCGAATAAATACTTTACCAGAAAGAGGAAAAGTGTAAAAAGTATGATTTTTTTTAAAGCAGATCCTATCGAAGGAAAATCACTTTAGTCTCTAATAGGCATGTTCTTTGAAGAAAGTAAGATAAAAAGGCCATCCATTGCACTCGGTTCGGCATATAGTTAGTCTCATTGTGTGGGACTTTGGTTTTAGATTTTCGAATACAAAAGACTGTTATGTTGTTTACTCTGGTTTAAAAGCAAACAAGGTATTGGTAGTGCCCATCGTCGCAATTGTAATAACAATTTCGCAAAGACGAAATAACTAAATGGCGTTTAACAAATGGACGGCATCAAAGATATTATAAATGATGTGTAAGGCAGTACAAATATAGCACGTTGGTTTGCAGTGCCAAAAATAAACATGTACTATTTTTGTTAATAAATAAAGTTTAATCAGCGGTTTCCAGTCAAAACATAGCCACATCTCGTTTTATTGAAAGAAATTCTGAATCTGACACGATAAGTAGTCGAATCGACAAATTAAAGTCATGGAGTGTTTGATTATTTATCTCTATTCAATCATTTTTATTGATGATGATTTCTCTTTACTGCATTAATTTAAATTGTCTCGATTACTTGAGAATAAATTACCAATCACGAACATCAAATTAGCTAAGCTTGGGAATATTTATTTATAGTCTGTTACTTTTTTTTACACATTGAATATATCAACTTGGTAGTAATGACAAACCTCAAAGAAACAGGAAATTAGTAAAAAGAAGGTAACCCAGATATTCGTTATGCACATGTATATATATGTACAGAAAACGCTGCTATTCTTATAACCAATACATCCTTTCAGCATAGTAACTCGACAAAAAAAGATCTAAAGTTATCCCTCATAATATCAATAACATAGAAAAAAAACATCAACACTCATTTCCATGTAGAGTAAAACATCACAGTAATACCACGAGGCCATCTTATGAACTGGTATTTAAATAAATGGCGATAAATGCTAATAATACGGACTAGTAACATAACGATGCTACTATTTTTAGAGTAAGACTGGTGTGTCGTAATCGCCGTGATGGCAACTAAACCCTACAGGATTCGGGTGGGACCAAGCCGTACCTTTATTTTAATCTTTTTTTTTTATTGCGGTGAAGCTAAACGTGGTTTGGGATCCGGGAGTTAACTAAAGCATGCCAAAAGGCTTTTTACAAGCTTTTGACCAACAAAATCAGTTACAAACAAAATCAATACAAAGAGGGAAAGGGGTGCTTGGTCCTGTGATGTAGTCTATGTTCATCATATCAAGTAGCTGCAATTTAAAACTGCTTATTTTAAATAACAATAAACTAACAATAAACTAACAATAAAAAAAACATAGTTGCAGGTGGATTGGATAGCCTTGTATGTTATTATAAGAGTCAACTATTTTACCAATACTAAATGGAAATTGGTTGTGTGAGAGGAAGGGGGGGGAGGGTTTTTTACTCATAAAGAGATACTGTAGGAAACTTATAAAGCAGAATTAGTGATAGAAACGAGGAATTAGAGTTTAGCTAATTTTATTTCGAAAAAAAAGAAAATAGAGGTAGATAAAAACAGTAGAGATTTTAAACCAAAGGTATTGTGGTGTATATAGATAGAGTATTGATTACTCTTCGGTCTTTTGTTTCTTTGAGGGCTTTGTTTCTTTAACAAACTCGCCGGTCTCAATTTCGGATCTTGTCTTTTTCAAACCCTTGACTTTTCTAGTCTGGATCTTTTGGATCTCCTGTTTGCCTAAATGGATACGACCCATCTTGTTACCAGTAGAATCACGGGTGATGTTCTTGACGCTCTTCTTCCAGAGCTCCTTGGGCACACGGGTTGCCAATTTCCAAGTCTCAGGTGGGGCATATCTAGTACGTCTCAATTTGAAATCAAGCGAAGGTCCCATATTCTCCAACTCAATACGTGGCTGGCGGACTCCTGACTTCTTAAGGTTGACAAAGTAGCTTCGCATTTTGAGTTGTACAGTTCCGTTGCTATTTGTGTTTGATTCCGAGTAGTCCTCTGGCTCTGCTGTGAATGAAATTACATGTTCCAGTCCCTTTAAGCAGACCGCCTCAGCTCTGTCGCCTTGGAAAAAGTCCAAAAAGTAGTTTTTCATCTTAATTAAATCCTCGTTTTGGTTAAACGCCTCGCCGTTAAATACCAGCATTGGCTTTACTCCTGTTGCCACCGTCTTTCCCTATTGATTTTTTATTTTATTTTTTACAAACATACATTTCAGTAAGTTTTTACTCGCAGTTTTGCTTGCATCAACACGTTTACAATCACCAAGACATATTTGCTTATTTTTATTCATTGGTCCACTCACCTTGATTTCATCAATTGACTTGTACTTTTCGATCTCCAATTCAAACATTTCAAAAACTCTGTGATCGAAATTCCTTCCAAATATTAAATTGTTTGGTCTTTTCTTTGAATGGCTTCCTATCGTAAATAGCGAAGAATCATTCTTTCTGCACAGAAACTCTACTTTGGTATCGTCATCAAATGGATGTATTTCGTTTTTCTTCGAGAAGTTTATCGCCAACGGCTTTTTGATCGAGTACTATTAAACCCCATTTTTTTATTGTAACAAAAATTATACAGTGTATATTAGTACTTGGTTCTCAAGTATCTTCAAGGTTGGTCCTCTCTCCCACCATTGACTATACATATCCCTACTACGCGATCTCTGCTGTTTATACTTACCAAATCTCTTAGTGCTCCCTGCACTGTAGCGCTTGTTTGACTTCCTCTGATAAAAATCGTAGTCTTTGGATTCTCTATTACTTTTGGCTCTTTCTTATCCTGAGCACGCTTGCTGCGAGCATTCTTTGGCTTACTAATAGTCATTTCATTTTGTTTTTGTCTATGTTTAGTATAGATCCATTCAACCCAACACAAATTTGCTAACAAAAATTCATTGGATTTATGACATAAACAACATCCAATTCCACATTCTAAACCCCTCAATAAAGATTTGCAATAAAGAGATCTTCTCATTTAAACATTTATATGTCGTGTAAATGGCTGCTTACATTGTAGTCAACATTTTACCGTATATGTATATAACTCTGGTTTTCTGTAAAGTATAAAGTTGAAAAACTCGATTGGTATAAAAGAAGCCAAGATTTATATACTGCGTTTATTCTTAACTGACGCCTCTGAATCTTTATAATTCCACTTTTAGCTTGAATTTGATTTTTTTTTTTTTTTTTTTTTCANNTTTTTTTTTTTTTTTTTTTTTTTTTTTTTTCAACTCGTCTCTTTTTTTTTCTTCTTACTTTCCTTTTTTGCTTTTTGAGAATTTTTTAATTTTTTTTAACACCATTATTACTCGATTTATTTTTTTGATCCAATTTTTCAATGAAAATTTTTTAGCTTACTTAATTCGTTTAATTGAAATTTACCCAAATTTCCTGACCTAAAGTTGTCCAATTTATTTTTTTGTAATAGCGGATCAAAATCGGCTATACTCGGGTACTCTTAAACTTGAATGATACTAATCGTTATAGTCTCTTAACTCTAGCTGCTTTAGCTCAGCACGGTTAAGGAAAAGTTAACATACCCAATAGTGTATAACCAATTCTTACCAAATGACGTTAGACAGCACCGATACACACCAAAATGGTCAACGGAAACTGTACTTCAAACATGTTAATACCTAAAACCGCACAAACCGTATAAATTTACATGGCATATGTTGGGATATCGTATATACATTCTAAATCGACTACTATAGCCTATCCTACACCAATCAACGTACTACAGAAAGCCTAAGCTGGTGTATTTGACGCCTCTCTAAACGCAATTCCACCATTGAGTTCGACTAAAAACACACACTTTTCTGTTTTGCTACTATTGAGCCATCCGATGGTCTTATAGTACTTTCCATCTCATTGATTATACAACACAACATTTGTCGCACAATCAAGACCACAATTTTGTAGTGATCGAGGAAATGACGCTACCTTCTGCAATGGTGTTACTCCTAAGCCACGCATAATACAAACCTCGTCTTTTTAATTAAGCGGCAACACTTTTGAACGATTTATGCAACTCTGGGTAGGTCTTATACGAGACCCTGGCTGGTTGTAAATTTGAAATATTGTTTCATAATTGCTACCATGCCACACTACATACAGCTGTAACGAGAGCGAGCCAAGTAGTGAGCGTTAGAGATTGGTTTTACAAAAGTGGCAAATAGACCATATTCTTCAAACCACAAAGACCTGGTGCTGACAATGCTGGTTTGAACATCAATATAAAAAAACTACAAACCAAACGCAAGCACTGCAGCATAAAAGTATAACAATATAAAAATGATGGCAGCAGTGCACTCAAAAGCATCCTAGTTGCATTCTGAAAGCGCTGGGCTTCCAAGTATTAAGATGTAGAATTCGTGCTTTATTTTAATATAAAAAAAACAAATGGGTATTCATATAAAAATAAATCCCCTCCCGCTTCTAATCTTAAACTAGTAAATTAATTCTGGTAAAGGCAAAGTTAGTGGTGTTCGGCATGTTTGTGGTATTCTACAAAAATAGTAATAGATTAAATGTAATTGTTAGATTTTTTTTTTTATTACTACTGAAATGTAATTTTTAGATTTTAAATCTCCCACTCAGTGAATAAAAGTGATGTATTTAAATTGACTTACGGATATGCATGAAGTAATGGGTTGTGTATCCACCGACAAGAAGGGTACCAATTAAATGGATAATTGGTGAGAAGGATCCTGTTTCAAGGTACTTGGCCTTGTACTTGGCCCATGGGTTGGAGCTAGCAACAGTTGGTGCTGGTCCTTTAGGGATGCGTCTATAAAAGTTCACCATCTTGTCAAAATCACGTGCTGACAATTCTCCGACAGCTCCTGTCTCTGCTTCAGGGTTGGCTACTACTGGTGCATTTTCGATCTTTGTTGCTGCCAATGCGATGTTTGGGGGGATTATATCGCGAAGAGTTGAGAATCCACGTCTGGCGACGATTGAACGAGAAAAGACATTCATTTTAATAATTTTTTTCCTGGAAACTATCTATTTAGAATCGCAAAGCGAGAAGAAGAAAAAAGTTTTTGTTTAGATCAATAAGAGCGCTGTATAGATTTGATTGTTATGATCAAAGACAGCAAATTAAACAAACAGATGATCTTAAATTATGGTTATTTGCAAGATTGTAAGTGCAAAGTCATATATTAGTCTCTACGATTTATACTTTTAATGTTTGTACTTGCCTTAAATTGCGATTTCTAGCAAATATATTCAACAAAAAAAAATAAAGCGATAAGATTATTATTTACTTTAGTTATACTTTTCAAATCTCCCAACATTACAATTTTTTTTAATCTCTAAAATGCTTCAGCTCAAATAATCTAAACTGATTGTGGTTATTTTATTGGATAATACTTGGATAAAAACAACCCCTAGCCATTGGACAAAACTTGATTACATACGATTCTTTAAATGCTTAAAAAGATAGTTAAAGTTGTAAACAACCCTGCAAGAGAGTAAAACCAAAAACCCCGTCAGAATAAATCCGTATTCAACAAACCCCAGTAAAAAAAAAACTTGCAAGCACACCAACAGTAAATAGCTCAGTACCTGGGTACAATATATAACGCACAACGACAAAACAGCAATATAAAGCCATGCAGCGATGCGCTAACTCAATAAGCCAAACTTTAACTGGAAAAAAACAGTTTAATTTATAGCTAATATAAATACAATTCGTTGAAACTCAATAGTCCGGAGGTTTTAGATTAATAGCTATCAAATAAATATACCGCTAGCACACTTGCTGAGCTGATAATTAAGCCCGAATTCTCGATATCCTAACCAACATCTAGTAAGCCCGATAAAATAGCTTGGTAAAATGCATCATGGCTGAAGAGACTTTGTGCCTGGGCTTTGGAGAAAACTCGTAGGCGAACTTTCCTGTTAAAAATAATATTGGTAAGATAAACCACAAAGTGCACTCTGTTAGCCCATTGGCCCATGACCTTTACTTACGAACTGAGAGAAAAAAAAGAATTTTTAGGGGCATTTTTATTCGCATTTATCGTTTTTTTTTTTTTTTTTTTTTTTTTTTCTAAAATCTTCAACTGAATCGAAAACCGTTTTTTTACAAAAAAAAACCAACAAAAACTCGAGTCAGTTTGAATACAACTAGCTCACCTTTGAAAGCCCACTTGAATTGTAAATATTTAAAGCAACTTATTTTTTTCACCGCTATATTATATACCACCACTAGACTGATTTAGATCGACTGCTTTTAAACAAACAAAACGACAAAATGGTAAACAAACATATTTGCAAGCGTAATTTCATGTCTAAATGCTATAGACCGAATCTCCAGTACTAATTTGTGTTAATTCTATTATCCATTCAACTAATTAGCCAAATAATAAGAAAAAAAGTCTGAAAAGTATAAAGGGGAAGGATAAGGCACATCCGTACTCTCGAAAGGCAAAGCAAATGCATCGTGCAATTGGTAGATCGGACAAATTGGACCTAAACAAAGAACTGTTTCTAAGCAGATCCTTGCCCAAAGGTAAAACATAAATTTGAATAAACCGTTGAACAATAAGAAAAGAAATAGAAAACATAGAAAACAAAGACACCAGAACCCAAGAACGCATACGGAATACCAAACTAAACGACGTTTATTTTGAAATAATGGTATTGATAGCTGAAAAATTTGTTTGGTTTAAAGAAAACATTGACCATTCTAAAAAGTGCTATACGCATGAGGAATTGATACAGTTTGTTAAAGAGTATCTGACCAGAAAAGACGAATTTGCAAGAAAAATTAAGGAAGGAAGACGGCCAAACCGACCACTGGCGCCAAAGGACGAGATCTTTATCGACTCTATACTAAAAGAGTCAAAAGAGGCCAGCTATTGCGGAATAGGTATAACGCTGAAATACTATAACATAAACATAAGTACACTATATAAATCCGCCGTATGAGTTTATTAACACATACAAATTAATTTATGCTGTACATTAGAGGTACCCCTTCTTACAGATACCAAGGTGGTAGAGGCCCTGAGTATCTGGGATGGCGATTTGAATTCGATAAAGCTTGTAAAATCGACAAACATTGTTATTAAGCGGGAAAAAGCAACTTTTTAATGGCTTTTGGCGACAAGCTTTTAAATATAAAAAAGTAATAATTGTTATAACGATGCTACTGATTATAGATCTAGTTTGCTTTGTTTTTATTTTGTTATTTTGGCTTGGATAATCCTATTAAAAACGTTTTATTTTGAGCTTTTGAATGCTGTTATTAGAAAACAGCACAGTTTCTTGTCCTTATCCATTTACATGTGCAGCTTAAAATTCAGAAATATAGTACATTCACAATAAAAGTATTTGTAAAAACCACACTCCGTATTTTGACTTGATGTTAGTTTTTTTTTTGTGACGCTTTTTCAGTTAGCTTAGTTAGTGCCCCAACTCTTAGAAACTATACCATGATTGCAAAATCTAAAAAAAAAGATATTTTGAACCAGCCAGGACTCGAACCTGGAATCTCTTGATTCGTAGTCAAGCGCCTTGTCCATTGGGCCACAGGTCCGATAAAATGTAAGGTTTTCTCTTATAGATGTCCAACTTAATAGTAACTAAGACAAGGCATTAAGTCCAAGTTTTTGTTAAGCTAATTACGGAGAGTATTGTAGCCAGCTTTGTTGGACTCATGACTGTCGGCTGCACCACACTTGATACAAAGTTTAGTACAAACCCAATTTATGTACTCGGTAATTATATTGGAGTGTCTTACTGCATCTACATTAGAAACTTATTGCCGGTTCGTTCTGCGGTATAGTCAAACAGCATTTTCGAGCAATTCAAACACAAGTAATATGGTTGATCTGGAACCAGTTCACTTATATTGATGAGATGCTCTCTGTTTTGAATTTAAAATAGACGTGATCGTTTAATGTTGAACAAACTAATAATGAAACAAACACCACAGTGCAATTGCTGCCACACTTCTTTAAGGCGATCGAAAGTTTTGATTACATTAAAGATATTTCACCCTTTCACCCTTTCTCTCTTTCTCTCAAACTAAATTTACCAACACCACAGTGATTCGAATCAAAAAAAATGGAATAAATTTAATTAAGACTAAACAAGCCCCTCTCACACTAACATTAATGACAGCATTCTATTTTAAATTAGAGCGCAGATATTTATATGGGTAGTTTTAGAGCATTTATTCCTCTGATTCTCTTTAGTTGGTGTTGGATTAAAGATAAACATATACGCACTAAACGGGTATAAATACAACAGCAAAGTAGGAGATGGCTTTACGAATCGTGCTATTGCTAATGCCTTAGTACAAGTTGATTGCCAAGCTAATACCACTTAATGAACAAAATGCTCTTTTGAAATGATTGCTTTGGTTCTAAGAAATGCTCAGCAATTCTTTATGTAAATATTAACTGTAGGCAATCTTAAAATAAACTTTTTTTGTTTTAATTGAGCCATCCAAGAGAAGTTCGTTGATTTACTAGAGCAAATTGAAAAGTTACATTTGAGAACATGCAACTTTGCAAGTATATTTTCAAAACTAACTTATTTGCTGGTCCAATAATAGCTGGCCCAAGATCGAACAGCTTATCAACTGATTGTTAATGGAGTGGCTAAACTTGGATATGTGTGTTATACATTTTTTAAGAAATGAATTGGATTAAGTAATTACAATCAGTAAGGATTTAGCAATACAAAATTCCCAGTCAAAAAGAAGTTAAAGGCATATAACGACGAATCAATCAAAAGAGTGTTAGTAACAAGAACAGACGGATAGGTGAAGGTCGATAGTTTAGACTACCGGTGGTAGGTTGGAGATGTAACACGTATTATTAATAGGTTTCTCTCAAGCACAATATCGAAGCCAAATAACAGTTTAGAAAAAGTGAATATCTTGGATAAGTTTAAAGTTGGTTTTAAGTTGAAATAGACAAAAAAGCAATAAACAAGAAGCTAGAGTAAAAAAAGATAAGAGGATGAAGCTATAAATATCAAACCCAAGAGCTCAACCAAACTTCCCTTCTGTGCAATAAAACATTATTTTAAAATAAATAAAACAAAAACTCTAGATTTATACAATAGCTAAAAGTATCAAGTATACCAGTATTTGGATATCATAACATACTATCATCTCTAGTAAAACTAAGTTTAATAAAGACTTTTATCTGTAAACAAGCAATTTGGAACATTCAAATAAGAAAACATGTCGTATAACAATGGATCAAGAAATAACAACTCGTATGAGAATGACGAGTATTCTTCAAATGTAGAAAACTCGGACTATAACAGTCAGGGAGGAAACAACTCAAGCTACGGTTCAAACGCAAAAAAATCCAGCTATGAAAACAATGACAACAGCACCAGCGAATATGGCCAGAAAAAGTCAAGCTATGGAAGCAATGACAATGACAACAGCACCAGCGAATATGGCCAGAAGAAATCCAGCTATGGAAGCAATGACAACAGCACCAGTGAGTATGGACAGAAGAAGTCAAGCTATGGAAGCAATGATAATGACAACAGCACCAGTGAGTATGGACAGAAGAAATCCAGCTATGGAAGCAATGATAATGACAACAGCACCAGTGAGTATGGACAGAAGAAATCCAGCTATGGAAGCAATGATAATGACAACAGCACCAGTGAGTATGGACAGAAGAAATCCAGCTATGGAAGCAATGATAATGACAACAGCACCAGTGAGTATGGACAGAAGAAATCCAGCTATGGAAGCAATGATAATGACAACAGCACCAGTGAGTATGGACAGAAGAAATCCAGCTATGGAAGCAATGATAATGACAACAGCACCAGTGAGTATGGACAGAAGAAATCCAGCTATGGAAGCAATGATAATGACAACAGCACCAGTGAGTATGGACAGAAGAAATCCAGCTATGGAAGCAATGATAATGACAACAGCACCAGTGAGTATGGACAGAAGAAATCCAGCTATGGAAGCAATGATAATGACAACAGCACCAGTGAGTATGGACAGAAGAAATCCAGCTATGGAAGCAATGATAATGACAACAGCACCAGTGAGTATGGACAGAAGAA
>LUVW01000024.1:276179-327462 GCA_001661515.1 Capniomyces stellatus
AAGAAATCCAGCTATGGAAGCAATGACAATGACAACAGCACCAGCGAATATGGCCAGAAGAAATCCAGCTATGGAAGCAATGACAATGACAACAGCACCAGCGAATATGGCCAGAAGAAATCCAGCTATGGAAGCAATGACAATGACAACAGCACCAGTGAGTATGGGCAAAAGAAATCCAGCTATGGAAGCAATGACAATACAAGCTCACAAAGCTATGGACAGTCAACAACAAACTCCAGCAGAGTTGAGAGTTCAGGGCCTCAGGCATCAGTCTACACTGGGCCAAGCAATGATAACAGCAATACCAATACTAATGAATATGGGGGTGGGTCAGACAATAAAAGCAGCAGCGGCGCAAAAGGGTTGAACATTGCATCATTGGCTTCAATGGCATCAAGTCTGGGACCACTGTTGGG
Organism: Capniomyces stellatus; assembly: GCA_001661515.1. Classification (NCBI taxonomy): domain Eukaryota; kingdom Fungi; phylum Kickxellomycota; class Harpellomycetes; order Harpellales; family Legeriomycetaceae; genus Capniomyces; species Capniomyces stellatus. Next base: position 276,599 of record LUVW01000024.1, read on the forward strand.
TGGAGGTGGAAGTGGAAGCGGAGGTGGGATAGATTTGTCGACAGTAATGAAATTGATGGGTTCAATGAACTTGGGAAATAGTCAAGGTGGAAGTGGTGGAAGTGGTGGGGGACTTGATGTTCTTGGGCTAGCCACCAAGTTCATGGGAAGTGGGGGTGGACAAGAGCAAAGCGGTGGATCTAACGTAGTTTCATCGCTGTTGGGCGGTGTTATGGGGGGAGGAAACAGCAGAAGCATAGGGGAATCTGGAAACTCGTCATCAGATGGTTCAAATGCTATTACATCACAAAATGAGGCACAAGAAGCTTATGACGATGTAATCAGAGATGGAAACTACAACAACCAATCATCAGAGAAGGTTGGAGCAGCAGTAGCAGTGAGCACTTTGCAGAAATTGCAAAACGCCGGGAGCAATATAAACAAGGAAAAATTGGTTTCAGAGCTCATGGGTGAGGCAGGAAAGGTTTTCAACAAGGTTAAGGAGGGAAATAGCGGAGGGCAAGACATCCAAAGCATTGCGACAAATGGAATTGCAACAGCGCTTTCATTGTTGCGTAACGCCAAGAATTAACAGGCGCGATGAAGGGCAAACAACATGACTTTATATATATATAGTTGGTTATTAGGTGTATTTATCGGATTGTTCAAAGTTGTAGCAATTTAATAGGGAATTTAACAAAGATTGATTATTTAACATTACGCAGATGCTAGTTCTGGTGTTTACTATTGATTTATTTAGTTTAAAGCAGGTAAAAATAAAAAGGAAGTGATAAAAGAAAATGGTTAAAATGTGGTATACAATTTCTTTTCAAAGTTATGGAGATCATGGACACCGCCTTCGTGCTGAGCAGCAGCGGAACGGTGTTCAAATCTGGTGTTACCGTCTTGAACACTTGGCCAAATATGGCTGACAGAAGGGACACCCATATCTTGGAGAGAATGCTGCAAGCCAGTAGTCAAGTAGTTGATAAACTGCTTAACAGAGCCCTTGTCAACAACAGAGCCGGTAACGCCTTGAGCAACCTTGACACGGTCAGTTTCGCTAAAGTAGCGAGCTTGGGAGCCACTGTTGTCAACTTCGTTTTTGTCTTGACCCATGGCCTCCAAGGAACCCATTCCTCTGTATTTCTTCATGCGTTTGCCTTCCAAGAAGAAGTAGTCTCCAGGAGACTCGCTAGTTCCAGCAAACAAACCGCCCATCATAACAGCGGAGGCGCCCATGCAAAGAGCCTTGGCAATGTGTCCAATGTTGCTGATTCCTCCGTCAGCAATGGTTGGAACTCCAAACTGTCTTGCAAAGTGCGAAACTTGGTAGACAGCGGTGGCTTGAGGACGGCCAACAGCCATGACTTCCTGTGTAATGCAGATTGAGCCTGAGCCCATTCCCAGTCTCAATCCATCCGCACCAGCGGCAATTAAGTTTGCGGCTTGGTCTTTGGTAACAACGTTTCCTGCAACAATATCGATTTTGTTTCCAAAGGACTCCCTGATAAACTTGATAAATTCCAGCTGGTAAGTAGAGTTTCCTTGCGATGAATCCAAAACAACCACGTCAAGTCCTGCCTCCACAAGACTTGCCAGTCTAAGTCTGTCTGCTGGTCTTGTTCCCGTGGCTGCTCCTACAAGCAGCTGCTTGGTGCTGGCGTTCTTGCTAGACAATGGATAGTCCATGTTCTTGAGCAAATCTGATCTACTGACCAAAGAAACCAGGTTTCCTGAACCATCAACTATTGGAAGCTTTCCTTTCTTTGACTTTGCAAGAATTATGTTGGCCTCTTGCAACGAAACTCCGTATGGCGCTGTGGTAAGTTCTGTTGTCATTACTGAACTAAGCTTCGTGGTGTTGTCATGGATAAACTGGATATCTCTAACTGTAACTATACCAACCAACTTTCCGCCCATCTTTCCACTGTCTATATTTTCCATTAATAACCACCAATCTCATGTTAGAAACCAATATTCAAAATCTTGAACCATAAACTCAACACCCATACAATCATTATATTATATTATTAAGCGACTCAGCTATCTAAACTTGTTTCCCCAAGGATCATTACAATCCAATAATTCGGAAGAACGAAAGTTAAATGTAAATTTGAAAATCATCATTTCTCTTTATTATAAAATATAACACCCCCCCCCTTTATCCTTATAATCATTTGTATTAAAATCAACAACCTACCTGTAATTGGGACTCCTCCAAACCCGTATTTATTCTTGATCTTCCAAACGTCATCAACGGTGTGTTCAGGCGACAAAACAAAAGGATCTGTGATAAACCCGTTCTCATAAAGCTTGACTTTTCTGACCATCTTTGTCTGCTCCTCAATCGAACAATTGTTATGGATAATTCCAATTCCTCCCATTAATGCCAATGCAATCGCCATATTGCTCTCTGTAACTGTGTCCATAGGTGCTGAGATAAATGGCGTCTTCAATGTAATATTGCGAGTCAGCTTAGTCTCCAGCGACACTGTGTTTGCATCAAAGTTGATAAACCCTGGCAACACCAGAAAGTCATTATAAGTCATGCCCCCGAACCTCTTTTCATCCATCAACTCTGAGGCTGAAAGTCCATCTCTCTCAATTGACTTCAATACTGAAACTGCGGTTTTTGGGTCCAAGAACTCTGCCATTTTTTTTTTGTTTGTACTTCTTTGTTTTAAACCTCAAGTGCAAGTTTTATCTAGTTGCTTCAACTATTATTACTTTTACCTTAATCTAAATTTTTTTCTATAAAATATTATACACTCCTATTATGAAAATAAGGGGGTACTGATAGTATATACCAACCCAAACTTTTTTACTATGTTCCCTGCTTTCTTTTTATACTTTTTTGCTTTTATTTTTGTAATTTTTTTACTATATTCTTTTTTTTTCCCTTTTTATTTCGGTTTATCTTTATCGATCTATTTACTGTTATTTTGTGATTTCAATTCGACTTTTTAAGCCGCTTAAACGAAACTCCTATGTTTATTTGAAAGTGAAAATAGAATGTGAGAAAAAAAAATGTGAAAATTTTTTTTTCCCTAATTTAAAAAAAATTTTCCACCCTACCTCAAGCTTCATTTGATTATTTATTGGTTGGATCGGATTGTAATCATTATTGCTTTTTTGAATCACACAAACAAAATGGCTTTCTATTGATGCTTTTACTGGCTCAAAGCTTATCGATTTAGTTGCTTTTTTTTTCTTTTTCCTTCTGCTTCTTTTCAAGCACGTTGTAGAAATCTATTGCGACTAGTCTGATTTGTTTGAGATTTTCTGAATCTTCCCCCCCGCCTTTTCCCTACCCAGTGCCAGCCTCCCAACTATGTTTGGTGTGAATATTATAAACCCATATTGCTGCCCTTTGCTTTGCAATCTCAGATAAACATGCTTTAGACTACCTTTCATGTTGGTGATTGGGCCAGCTAAAGCATTAATAGTAACTATGATATACGATATTATGAATATAGTATTGCTCTTACTCTTTCCTAATTGCATGTGATCTTGAAATATCCCCATCCTAATAAAGCGTTGGATCCTGCTACTTAGTGAAACTTTGGGATATAAAAGAATATATCTGCATTGGTCTCACTTTTACCAACTAATAGGTTTGTCAGATCTTGTTACCACCCGTAACAATTCCTGGGCTTTGCTTGGCAAACTCACTATGCTATATCACATTGGCTTAGCGTAAAATATTACTAAAGTGACCGTGTTCGCTAAATGGACGATTTTTTGTAAATTCCATGTTGTATGTGGCCTACTTCTCGCATTCATTAATATCACAAGAATTATTTGTGATTGTATGTGCCATTGCTATATATTGATAAAAATATACCTAGTAATATAAACCAAAGCTTTTCTTTTCAATTCAATAAAAAACACCTTTTCAAAATTACTTTATTCCTAATTAATCTCAACGTTGTCTTTTACTCTTTAACTGTTAGTTCATACCGGCCCATTCTATACTTTGAATTATTACTAAAAATGGCGCTACACAACTCAAATTATCTTCATTTAAAAAAATTACAATAGTAACGCTACACACTCGGCGATGCTAAAAACACCCTTTCACTCTGATGACACAAACTTTCTGATTGCTAGAATCGCGCCTATTTATAATTACAATGTATAATCCCAATACTTTACAAGCAATGATTAGTAATCGGAGTTTGACTCTTAACAAATATTACAAATAGCACATTTTTTTCGCCTTCGACATCAAACTACTGCTATACCCTCCCCACAGATCATTGCCTTTCAACTCAATTATTTACTGACCCTGATATTATTTCCCGCGGATAATAATACCTATGTCTAGCGAAATGCCGCGCAGTACGAGCCACATCTCTATAAAAGCTGGTTTTGAGGTCTTGCCATACAAATGCCTTGGGGGAAAAATAACATTTTCAAGATTGTAGCAAATCTATATTTGCAGAATACAGCAAGTAAGTTTATAACAGACCACAACTTTGACAAGCTGGGTTAAAAATACTCAAAGCAACCACCAGCTTGTCTAATACACAGGTTTCCGATCAGCTACATTCTTTTAACTCGATTCTGCGTATATTGATTCAAGACACTACAAATGGTTGATTGTAGCTTCCATTGTAAAATATTCATCAAGTGAACACTCAAACGCAGTAGTTGATTTATGGTACTGTACGTACAATATCTGTACTAACACATTGGAAAAAGAGTTGTGAAGTAGTAATTATTTCGTAGTATTGCTTATTCGAGTTGAATCAGTTATCGGTTCTTGTGCTGGTAACAGTCACTTGGTATTCTTACTTTACTGTTTGTGTGGTTTTACGCATTGCACGCCTTCATAAATAAAAAATAAAATAGCAGTAATATAATATAGAATGAGTGGTATTCAAGTACATTTTGTATCGGTTTGTGGTATCTCACCTCGATGTGAAATACCTCCTCGCCAACGGATGACCGTAGTGATTTGTTTGTGAAACACACTTCTAAGTGGCCAGAGCTTTGTTTACTTCCTTTACCTCTTTTATCCTTTTATTAGGTAAATCCTAAAATACAAAAATAATTTCTTTAAAAACAAAAATCACAAAAAATAATCCATACCTTTAACTTGGTGTTTGTATACTTGAATGGTTCAGAGTTTTAGAGATATTGGTTGGAAAAAAAAAAAGCCGTAAATAGTTAAACATTAGTGTTTGATCTAGAAAAAAAATGTTTAGAAGTGGAAAATCCATTATTACTCATGTGTTATTTAGACCACTAGTTTATAGTAGCGGTATCAGAAAACAATACCTTTACAAACTTAGTTTAAATGCGCTTATAACGCAATTCAAGAAGAAAAAATGTGCTGCAAAAAAAAGAAAACAAAAAAAGCGATAACTTTTGTTCATAGTTTTTTCTTTGTCTTTTCTCTTACTTTTCCAATTAATTTTAATTTTAATTTGACTTTTCTTTTTAATGTTTAGTTTGACTTTTGGTGACAATAATTTGACAAAACTTGTCCTATTTTGTAAGTTTGTCAGACACGTTACAGTCTCAACTATATCCCTTCTTGACGGTATTCCCCTAGCTTCTCAAATTACCTTGCCCTCTGCACTAAATCATCAATAAATGACTATCATTATTAATTTGGTCATTAAAATCATCAGCCAATAAACATAAATTTGAAAAATACTAAAGTTACTATTTAGGTTAATTGCTGAGCCTGAACTCGGCACTAGTGAATCAGCTCTTAACTAAACAGATTGTGTTTATGTAATGATTGTTATTCCCGCGTATTTGCGATTTATCACCTTTTTTTTATTGTTACAGATGTAGTTATCACTTTTTTTTAAAAGGTTGCGGGGGCTTCATATTTTTTGACTTAATAATATGAACAAATGGTTCGACAACCATGAGGATAAATCGATATGATACATGTCGAGTAGAGAATTTAGTTGGGAAAAGAAAGTGCTCAAGCTGTCTAATGTCACCAACAACTTGAATGTTGAAAAATGATGTTCTCGCTTTTATTGAAAACAGACAACAGGCAGTGTGTTTTTACTGAATTGGTAGTAAAACGCCAATGTGTTTTGTTTTGAATAGGACGCATGTATAGGGCAAGTATACAAAGCTGAAATATTTGTGACTTTGGTTTTACGCTTTGCGTCATCAATTCAAATAAGAATTTTAAAATCATGAAATATTCATTCCTGATTACTCTCGATATCTCTGCTTTTCTGCTTGGTAAAAGTCTCGAGTACAAACATAATGCTTAATTAAACTATTGTATGCTTACTACAGCTACTTCCGCCCCCTTTGTTGCCTGTCGCCTACTTTGGCATTTTAGGCACTACCAAACTAGGCAAACTCTATATTAAAATAAACAAAAGAGGATAATTAAAAACAAAAACAAAAGAGGATAATTGTTGTAAATAGGTAAATGGTACACCAATTTTTTTTTATTACAAGTAAATCTTTGGTTAACCATTTTGCCAAAATTGATTTACTGATGCACCAAATTTCACTTTTTTTTATTGACTGAATTAAATTTTACTGTTTTTTTTGAATATTCCGATTGTAACGGTTTGGGATAAAGTGATCTTGAATCAAACATAAAAGGCACTACCATTTAAAAAAGCATAACTTGTAAAAATAAAAATAAACAGTAGACTGTAGTAAAAACAATGGGAATTAAGGATGCGATAAACACCATAAAATATGGTTAAGTAAACACTCACTCAAGGCACAACCAAAGTATATATGAGTGTATGATACAAAGGATGTTTAAGCTTATCTTAAATAGTGACTCAATTCTAAACGTAAAGTGTTTAGAGCGTGCTTACAAGCGGTGCAGATAGGCATGTCAGCGTTTTTCCTTTGGCATTTAATCAGGAAATCCTGGATGGATAACCACAAATAGTACCCAAATTAAATAGACTCAACTAATTACCGTAATACAAACCAAGTGCTTTAAATACTACCAAAAACCAAAGTAAATTCCAAAACCAGAGCAAAAAAAAAAAGTTGTAACAGTACAAGTATTCTTAGAGTTGAAGGCTAGTAAAACTAGCAGTATTCCTAACAATTGAGATTATTTAATTTAATTAGGCTACAAAAAAAACATAAAGAAGCTTAAATAGTATTTTTCAAAAAAAGGGATAATATTGTAAATGTAATTAACCACAGCAAAGGCTAATATAGCCAATTGCTCTATTATCATTATTTTTTTGTACCATCATTTTTATAATGTTCGGTCAATCGAATTTGCTTTTTATTAATTTATCTAAAACTAGAATTTTATGATTTAGAAATTAAAATAAAATCGTATAAATTTTCTGTGGAAATACTGCTAATATCTGTTTTTTTTTCATGTTTTTTTTCATTGAAAGAATATTAATGTTTTTTTTTGCATGCAGCATAAGGGTCAATTTTTTTTGAATAGATTCGTAACTGACACATTAGTTATAGCTTGATTTCTTGAATTAGTACCTGATTTTGTAATTTTCCAGAGCTATTTTAATAAACGCTGGATTTCTTTTTTCATGAACAAACAATACTGACTTGAGGAGTTTACGCAAAGAAACAACAAAATGAGGTTCATTAAAACTGACCCAAACGTTAAATTGGTGTTCAAATTCGTCTTTGTCAAGTTAAGATATCTTAAATTAAAATTCAACAACATGGTCAATATAAATAAAAATCCAGCTAAAATAATTGGACTGTTTAGTGTAGTAATAACAACGATATGGGTATCACTTACTCGAGCAAAGAGATGGTGGATCCTTAAGATTAATAAATTTATTTACGTATTAATAATTTGCAAAGATTCAATTATATGTTGCCAGTTACAATTCCATAAATTATTATTGAGCTGTATTCGTATGCTTTCAGCTAACTATATTTTCAACAAGCTTCTGCTAGATTTTATTAGTTGACCTTAACTGATAAGTTATGGATAGCTAATTAAGTAAAAATTCTAGTAGCCAAGTGACTAATGCTAACGAGATGGAAGGCAGATGAAGAAAGGTGAATGAAAAAGAAAGTTGGAAAAAAAAAAAATTAAAAAAAAGTAGGTAGATAGATAAACTTGACTTGGAAATGTAATGTAATGTTTTGATTTCACATTCAGTTATATAAATCTTTAATTGGAAATAAGTGAACATATTTTTTGTATTTGTTTTTTCTAGTAAAGCTTCTTTGTTTATTTTATAATAGCTTGTTGACAGCTACAACTACTTCATCACTAAGGCTTTTAAGCCATTAGACTACTTATCCACAAGAACGCTAATTTCTCACCCTTCCTACTAGACACAAACACACATAAAGATACATATCACAGCAAAAAATCAAAGGGGATATATATATATCAAACGCTTAACGACTCGAGGAAAAAAGAAAACATTGAAGTAACCCTATTTAGAATATACAGTGACTGGTAAAAGTCAGCGGGAGCATAGACCGTTTCAGATAGTAATACACGAGTTGGCCTCAATATGCTAAAACTTCAAAAAATAATTACAAGTACACAATCATATCTTTAAATTGTAGGTTTAATCCAAAGTACATTCCTGCAAAGTATACACCGTGATTAAATACAACATAAAAACGTGAATCAGTATCTATAAAAATATATACAGATAGCACATATATTACGCCAATAAAACGCGATATATCTTGACAGAGAAAGGTGCGCCTAACCATAACAGGAATATACCGAACTCAATTATTATAAAATAGCACAAATAGTGGTGATAAGCAACCAAGCCCTAGATAAAGCTACACACCTATTACGTTGCTGTTATATTGGCCCGAAAAATGGAAACGTACTATGGACTAATCGAAACAGCGAATGATGCATTGTTGATATTTGAAGCATGTCGATTGGGCTACAAAAAACGAGTTCAAAGAAGGCTCAGCGACTTTGAAAGGTCAAACATCCGCTCAGGCTCGGTGTTTGTATGGGATGAAAAGGAGTCAAGCATGCGTCGATGGACGGATGGCAAGTTCTGGTCACCCTCTCGCGTCCAAGGAGCGTTTCTTTGCTACCACGAGTGGTCAGGGCGACGGAGAGCAGTTGCTAAGCCAAATGCCGGATTCTTGAGTTATCAGAATTATGGAGCCGGCTATTACAATAACGAACAACCGAATCTAAGATCTAGAAACATGAGCGGTGGTCACATAATGCCACTTGCATATAACAACAGTCATATTTTACAAGGTGTTAACGGAAGCGATGGTACAAACTCAAACCCACAATTAACAAGCAACTATAGACCGTCTGGAAATGCAAGGAATGAAGTGGGGCAGTCACAGTTTGGGTACCCCAAAAAAAATGGCATAATGAAAAAATCACTATCAATTGAAACGCTTGATGGCAGAAAGCTGCACATCGTAACTTACTTTTACAAAGAAGACACCGAGAACGGCAGGCTGCTGAGTCCGTCTACAGACCCCGACTTTCCTGTGGTATCGATTCCACCGGAGATATATCCAGAGATTGTGTTCAACACAGAGGAAGGACAGGATGAGTTTGATGAGTCGGAAAATGGCGAAAGCGAACAATTTACCGACTACTCGTTGAATATCCAAGCACGTACCAAGCGTGACTTTTCGTCTAGCAGTGACCTTGGATATAAAAAAAGGCCGCCTAGCCCCAATTACCAGTATTCGGCGGACACTATGTCAAAAAGGCACTCGTCTAGAAACAGCAGTAGAGGCATGAAAAGTTCTGAGATGTTGGAGTCGCTATTTAAAATAGACGACGGATCAAGTGTCAATGAATCAAAATCACCCATCTCAGCCTTTGAATACCATAGAAACAGAAACTTTTCAGGGCGCTCTAGCAATGGCTCAATTTTAGGAAACAGGAAACCACACTCTTCACTAGGCCTGGATCCCCAATTTTCAATTTACAATAATATCAATCTTAACAAGAGCAGTAAAATTAACGCAGTTACTCACGACAGATCTTCAGGAACCTACCAAAATCTACCAGTTAGACTCCCACCCCTAAATAACGCTATTATGGAAAACTTGAACTCAAATTTTGATAACTCAATCAGTATACAGCAGACAAGCTTGTTTAAAAACACTCAGACAAACATTATCAGAAGAGGCTCCACCAGGGTTCAAAGCTCGCCTCTACAATCTAACCCACACGGCAATGCATTTTACGACAAGTTGTCAAACATTCTAAATAAAAGCTTTCCAAATAAGGACGACCCGCGTCAAGCCAATAAAAACGAAAGCGCACCCAATCTCAGTACTGCTAAAAACACAGACGAACCGTATAATCACGCACTGGCCCCACGCCATAGCGTTTCTTTAGGCGAACAATCGATTCGCCAAAGCGATTACCTCATGCTGCCCCAAGTCGACAACTACCAAATATGTGTTGCCCCGAGATACCCCGTACTCTCCATAAACCTTCCAACACCAAAGAACTCTGAGTATAGTACTCCAGCAGGAAAAAACCAAGAAGGCTTTGTCAAACCCGGAAAGCCAAATCTGAGCGTCTATAGCAATAGTGCTCACTTGATCAAAAACAAAGACCAGCCAAAAACTAGTCGCCAGAACAGCGAAGATGCACGGCAGCTTGCTGCACTAAACAACAGCCTGAATATCAAGTAGCCTTAGCTAATCCTATTTAACGACATATATTTCTTGTATCTATAAACTTATTTGTGTTCTAGATCTTCCTTCTAATTTGTAATTATCAACCTATTTACTACACATTTATCTATGTATAATGTCTATACTTGCTCATACACTTAAATAAAATAAAGGCGACTATAATTGGAACCACATAATTTGTTGCGCTGTTTTTGGTTTTGGTAATTAGCTTCTGGACCAAGGGTTTTCTTTATTAATCGCTTTTAAACTGAAGCACTGACATTGCCTGCGCTTTGTACACCCAAAGAACTATAAACTATAGATGTATAATACTATCAACAGCAATAATATTCTACATAATATCAAGAAAAAAACACGTTGATCCTCTCAACCACGTTTAGCATCGATGGACGGTCGCTAGGGGACCCAGACCACATCTCCGTAATTAGATCCAGGATGGATTTAGAGTACCTGCTTAGATGCTTTAAAGAAGGCCGATGGCCTTCGTCTCGCACCTTTGTATATATCTCGTGCTCGTTCATTTCACAGTATGGGTAAAGCTCTGCTGTCCATTGTAGAATCTCCCAAAAAATTAATCCACAAGCGTAAACATCCACCTTCTCATTGTACGAGGGTCGAGGCTGCCAAAACTCTGGAGCTTGCCTATCAAAATTTCAATTTTGATAACTTATTTCTTGGTTCCTTAAAAGAAACAGCAACAACAACAACAACAACAACAACAATAAAAGCAGTAAATGCATACAAACTCGCAAAGTACGTCCATGCTATATTTATATAACTATTCAATACCAATTCGGGGTTCCACAAGCTGTGTGTATGAGCGAATTACTCTGCGGTCTAATTCTGGCCAGACCAAAATCTGTTATCTTTGCTTTATTATTTGCCCCAATCTAAATAGGCAACCCGGTAATATTAGTTTTTGGTCAAGCTAGCCAGGTTTATTTCTAACTAAACCTTTTTCTTTGCCACTATCATTTATTTATTAAAACTTTGCTGATATCTTTTGACTTACCAGAATGTTCATGGGTTTAAGGTCCTAATCAAACACAATAGATGATTTCGTAATGTTATTAGACTTTGATATACCAAAAATACAAAGCATAGACAAATAGTGGGTTCCAGTATTTAATTTACCCTATGGATTATGCTTGGGTGCCGAGAGTGTAGGTATGAAACCCCGAGAGAAATGTCATGAATATACATAATCTACAATCACAAATCCTATTAGCGGCATTGGTAACATATACACGGATTACGTCTATCAATTTATAATTTTACCTGATCAACAAACGATGGCTTGGTGTGACGATGCATATACTCATACAAGTCGCCATTCTCGCATAGCTCCGTGACTATACACAGCCTGTCTCGCCCAAATGATAGTCCAATAAATCTCACAATGTTTTCATGTAGAGTTTCTCTATTTAACAGTAAGTTGTTTGGTTATACTGTGCCAAGTACACGCTACAGAAACAGCCATGCTCCTCGATATTAATAAAATGTAGCTATGCTATTGCTCAGAATAATATATATTTGTTGAGCTTTTGGCCAAAATCAGATTCGCCTTACTTCAACACTTTGATCTCGTTTTTAATTTCCTCGCAATCCTCTGGTGTAAAGTCCGATATCCTGAACCTCCCCACTGCCACAGGGAGTTTGTTGTACCTTGCCTCGTAGCAGTCTTTAAACCCACCAGTCCCTATCTTTTTCCCTAAATGTAGCTCCTCAAATGGTATTTCGTCTGAAATATTAAACGCCTTCGCCATGTTTATACCTTCTATAGTTGGTGTGTGGAGCTTTGTGTCGAATATGCTCAATGTCGGCGAGGATGGGACAGGTACGGGAATACAGCTGTCTTTCTGAAATAAAAGAATATAAAATAAATACACATTATCAAAACACACAGAATTATATTGGTACAAAATGCTAACCCTTAATATACACACTATTCTAACAACAATAATGATAGTATTCAGTATTTACCCATTCAACAAGCTGTGCAATTAGCTCTTCTTTCGATCCTTCCCCTGAAAACCCTAGTATATATGGCAATTCAATCTAATATTAACGTGTGTCTTTGAGGCTAAGGTATAACCAAGCTACACATTCATGACTTTGTTTTGGGAACAGAAAGACAAACACACGCATTATCGTGCTTATAGAATAACATATGGATCCTATGAGTATACCAACCTCGCTCCTGGCATAGAGTTAACAAATCTGCTTTAATGTGTTTTTCAAGCGTACTGCTGTCCTCATTTTCCAAAAAGTAGTCGTAATGTCGACTTATCAATCTAAAAGACATTGTCGAGCCTTTATCCTCAAATATATCAGCAATATAGCACCGTTCGGCTGTTAGACGAGTTGAAAGTGGTAATAAGCTAGGTAATTGTTGTAAGGATCTCGAATCAAGTTTTATTTTTTGTTTTATTATGCGTATAGCTTTAACCTTTCCAAAGTTTATAAACAGAAAAAGGCTTTAACCTAGAACTACTGCGTTGAAATGTGAAACTTGAGCGGCTTCGTAGCTTTTTGTGCTATGTTTTTATTAACAGCTGGCTTTTTATAAAAATCCACTAGCACCCTTTCTGCTCGGTTTTATCAAGAGTTCCTGAAGGTGGTAATATTATTCCGTCTTGAAGTTCTTTATTTTTCACCTACCCACCCAGTTTGACTAATATGATCTATGGATCTAATAATTGATTAATCAAATATCCAATAGCCTTATAAGCCTTGATTTTTAATTAAAGTAAATAGGCCCGAATTAAATAAACTTTAAATGAGTTTGACAAATAGTGTAAATAGTTTTGAACTATATCAATGGTAATGGTAAATCGATAAAATAAAAACTATACAGAAAGAAACCAATTATATCGATACTAAAAAGGCTCACGTCGCTAGTCAGCAAGTCAACTAATGAACATAAAGGAAAGTCAAAAGTCAAAAGTCATTTCAGTTTTCAGTTTTCAGTTTTCAGTTTTCAGTTTTCAGTTTTCAGTTTTCAGTTTTCAGAAAAACGCACAGTTAACTGATTCAACTTGATGTAATATAAAACTCTCCCAAATGTGTGTTTTGGGGATAGCCTTGTTTATATACACTTATTGGCGTTGCAGAATCGTGGTACACTACTGCAGAGCCTTGAACCTGAGGCTCAAATATAAATGATATAGTAACAAAATCTCTGTACTTTGAAATCATGTGGTCGGAATACAAGTGCCCTGATATCACCAATTTATTTACAGCATCGCCTGTGTTATCTTCACTACCAATTGGACGAGCAATGACATATGGCGAGTTGGTAGAAAATATGTTAATGTCCAAGCTAAACATCAGCTCTTGTAATGTTTCCACCAACAAAGATTGTGATCGAAACCAAGCGGTCGACTCTTTGTTTTTATTTTTTAGAAAATAGCCTTCATACTTTTCAAGCAGATTTGTTGACCCAATCTCGTCTATTAGTAAAGTTGAGAATGACTTCAATTGTTTTGGCTCCATGAACTCAGGTATGAGAGCCAGCGTTGAAATTAAAGAAGTGCAGTTCTCGGGGTAAAAAAAATATACCCTTCCTATGTAGTCGAATGATAAATTCTGTATAGCTATGCTGTTTTGTGCTGTGTCGCCAGCATCCGGATGTTGAGCCTTGACTTGTTTCTTGATATAATCTGTAAAGAACTCCGATAAAGTTAACGCTGAGGATTTTCCGGAATAGTCTATATAAACAATCTCTTCATTTCTACCACCAAAAGATAAATTATATTTGACTAATTTGCCCTGAATATCCGTCAAGCTTAGAACAGCCGTTTCTGGGAACACCTTTTTGGCGCAAACATTGTACAACGCTATCGTTTTTCCGCTCCCTGAAACCCCCATGAATTCACAAAAAACATTTTTTGAATTAGAATGGATTTTCTCAATCGAATTATCCTTCTTTATTCCATTCCTGGGTAGGCTATTGCTATAACTAATCTCTTTGTCGATACAGCTTAGGCCGGTAAATTCAAACACAGTCGGATTGTGTGAGATTCTGGTGTGGTCCTAAAAACATATATGTAGATATACGCTTATAGACATCTGATACCAAGTACTGAGTAATGAAATTTGGATTCCTCACAGGAACTATACGTGCCTTTTAATCCAACACTAGCAAGGAACGTGTTAAATGTGCATTACCTCGGATGCTAGTTTCGTTGTAACACCCTTCAACGTACTAAAAAGTGTTTTTAGATCTGCCATAAAAATAATTTAGTAAATATTATTATTTTTCTACTTTGTTTTCAAACCGGGCGAATCTCTTGAAAAGGATTCATAGTTTTTGTGCCAGCATAAACATGATATTTACTTGTTACGACAAATGACTTTAAAATAAAGAACTCGTTTTTTTTATTGGCTCTATTGGATTTTTTATTGGATCTGTTGTCAGGCTATTTTATTTTGTTTTGTTTTTTTACTGATATTAAGAAAGGACATGTCAGAGGCTATTTTCGGTTTTTGGTTGCGCAGCTTTAAACACTAAAATTGTTTTTTTTTCGCTAAACTTGTTTACACTAAAGAACTTTGGTCAATTCAAGAAATCTATACATACTTCAATAAAAAATGTATGATTACAAGTGTAATTTTATCCATCAATAGTATTAACTGACACTAATACTGACACTGAAACTGGCTCCGCTTTCCATATCTAGTTGAAAGAATATTTATTTACAGAAGCAACATATCGACATCCACTATCTGTTTAGCATACTTTCGACTAATATTGGGTCCAGGGCAACAAAGTATGTGTTATTTCTTATACTAAGCTGTTTTTTTGTAGCACACAGGTGTTTACACCGGTATATATATGTATAAGCAATATTAAAAAAAGGCATACACATTCTAGACCTTTAAACTTTAGAAAATTCGAATGATCGAAACTGAAAATGGAACAATTTTAGTAAATTTCAGCATGAGTGTTCGACTGCACTTAATTATTTATGGGGAGGGAGGTAGATTAAGGCAAGTCTAAAGTTGACCAAGAATCCAAAAATACTTCAAAGACACTGAAACACCATTGGTCAGTTATAACGTGCTTAAATAGCACTACAAATTATGAGGCTCCCTAGAGGAATTTCTACTAAAGTAGTATTAAAGACTTGAGCTACGTACTTCTGTTTATTTTTTAAATTTAAAAAACGAACCAGACAAAAAAAAAATAAGACTTTAATATATGGCACTTATAACTTGGACTTTCTCCAACAGTCTAGCCACCCCCATAAATCTAAGCACCAAAACTATAGGATATTATTGACTCGTTTCGTTTGCTAAATTAAAATCTGAATCAAGAACCAAACAAATCAAGCACCCCCATCCGTATCTTAAACTTCTAGTTTGCGGTTTACTTTTGATAATATATACCTTTGAGCAAAAAAAAACTCTAAATATATATCAAAAACAAAGAGAAGCTAGACCAAGATGTATCGAGTATATGTATATAGTTATACTATTACTCTACAGCCTCTAGACTCATTGGTGTTTTTCATGACCAAGTAAAAAACCTATGTTTTTGTAGCCAAGGAGTTGTATAGTTTTTTTTATTTGTTTTTTTTGACAAAATTATCATCAATCGTGTATACTAGAGTTGAGGTAGGCTCATACTGCAATAAATAGATTGATAAATCGCACAGAATAACAATAGCCTTATGATATTTTAAAATATATCTGATAATGGCTATACCACTTTTGAAGCAAAAAGAGACTACTTTAGGGTTTAATAGCTTGGTACTTTTAGAAACCATCAAATTTTCAAATAGAACTACAGAAACTACTACTAATACTACTACCAATACTAATACTGAAACTACTACTAATAACACCACCGACGTTAATAGAGACAATAATATATACAAAAACGACATGGAAATAATCATAGGGAAAAAAAGTATGAATAGACGCGAAAGATACGATTTGTTATTCAGTACATTGTTTAGCCGAAATGGAAACCACAATAAACACAGACCAAGCAAAAACGTCATAAAAGATATATCCGAAGATTTTAATGACATATCACTTATAACGAGGGAAGGAGTACGCACAAAATTTGGTCAAAGAGCTAAAACAATCCCTGTCGTGGGAACGATACAGACTCCAAAGATAATGTTGGTAAACCCCTTTAGTAAGAAGGATGTGTCTAAGAAAACTAAATTTGGGAATGAAGTTGTGCATGGCAACACCATTGGCATAAGCAAGAAAAGGGTCAATTTAAACATAAAACTGTTTGGAAACACGAATCGATATTTAAGAGACAGTCTTTTTAAAAAAAAGAGCAGTTGTGAGATAATCAACGGCGCCCTTAAATGTGCCGAAAACAAAGACTATTTTAGTGAAATGGAATGTACGGTTTTGGATATGATCCCTAGTTGCTACGAATTAGACGCACTGGTAAACTACAAAACAAAAATACAGACTATACACAATGGAAATACAGGGGCCCCACCTCAAGATACGCTGTCGGATGACGAAAGCAGCGTCTCAACAAGGTCATCGGTCACAGTAATTGATAATGAAAATGCCAATTTGGACATAGAAACGATTCGAAGAGTATATATAATCAGCGCAACTAAACTGGTCTCACAGAAGAAGCCCACGTTGGCTCAGACCATTATGATAAAGAAGATTATGAAGGATTCTAGTGTATACTATACCAAGCCTGACAGCCTAAGGCTAGAAACAAAAAAAAATCTTGTTGATGGATTTTTTGAGGATAATCTTTGCATTAATGATTTTCCTGGCAAAAGGTGGTCGAATCGTATTAGTAGATTTAATAGATTTAAAAAGCCACAGAAAAACTAGATGCCGATGATAGACGATCAACATTCAACATTGGTGCTAATATTAGTATTGCCACTACTATTTGTCTTTTCATGTTTTTTTTTTAAAGAAAATATTGAGTTTAAAGTATGTAGTACTCTTTAATACACCACAGCTCTAAAAAAAAAGGATTGCCTGGTTATAAAAAAAGCTAAATTAACATAAAAAGGCGAAAGTTGCATTATTTTAATTATTGATATTTAGTTCGGATTTTATGTTATAAGATTAAAGGTGTTTCTGAGTTCAAGTTAACTGGAGTGAAATAAGCCGTTTACAAGTGGACTGACAACTTCAACACACCAAAATCGAGTTTCCAAAACCAACAAGCTAGTTAGCTCCTGGATTGGGACAAGAATTTTGTTAATTAAAGTCGCGCGTTTTTTGACGCAACAGTTTAGATAATTGTATGTAATGTTGTTAATGTTGGTAATGTTGATTTAAAGTGAAGAACAAGCTTTGATTTGAAGAAAATCGATTTATTAAAACACGCGTTTTGTCACAAAAAAAAACTGCCCATTGAGATAATTCGTAAAGCCTTTGTTGAATTGTCTAAATTGTCCTATCGTTTTCTAAATAATCAGAATATTTAACTTTTGAATATCAAACGCTTTAATAAAAAAATGATAAAAAATGATAAAGAATAAGCTGGGATAAACGCGTCGCGTAACAAAATATGTCAAATTCGCATTTTATTTAGATGGCGTAATATTGGTGTCAAATGAGCAGCATATATAGAAAGCATAATTAAATTTGACTTTGGTAAATTAATGGCTGTTTGAAGTCTATTGATTCAGTCCAATCGAATACTAGTAAATACTACTTGATCGATAAAATCGCAAGACTAAGTTTAGCTATCAGATAATCTTCAGCTACAAGAGCACAAAAGAAAGTCTTAATTAAAATTGTAGTGTAGTGTAGTGTAGTGTAGTGTAGTGTAGTGTAGTGTAGTGTAGTGCTTTGCGTCGAATTTTATCCAAAGCAGACGGGTGTATCAAGCCGAGTACACATTCTAAAATGACTAGTGGTGTGTTTTGACAAACAATCGGTTATGTTTAGTATAAACATATTATCATAGTTTCGTTCTCAGCCCACAAAAACCCTATCCGAGGTAATTGTAAAGTTGAATGCCTAGTTTGGTGAAAGCAAAGATTACTATATACATCTTAAATTTATGTCTAATATACGAAATTCGGATATGATGGGTCCTTTTCAAGCTGCAAACTATATAACAGCATGATAAATCAGTATTTGGTATTTGTATACTGTCTACTTGTATTTAAAAGGCAATCCAATATATACTGCGTACTTGGTCTAGCTACGCTCATACTTTATTAAAGTAAATACCGATACTGATGGATGGATGGATGGATGAATGGTTTTAATCAGTGTATTACCAAGTTTGACAATACTCTTCTTTGTGTCCATATAGGCTTAATAAGCGAGAGTGTATGGTTTTAAATAGGCAGTACATGTTTATTATAAAGCTAGCTTGGGTTAAACTCCCGGCTTTTTTATACACAAAGCACAGTGTATAAGACAGAGTGGCGTCCTTTTCAAAATATAATCACATACTGGTTTACGCTTTGGATCATTTATATACATATATCAGATATATGTAATATAATCAATCGAGCTTTAATATACTAGATGGCTACATGGCCATATCTTAATGCATTTTACAGATATGTTTTATGGCTATATATTTGTTGAATCTGTATCTTTAGCCGTTTTGTGTATGTCCAGCAATGAACGATTAAATATTAGTTGTTATACTCTAGTATTCAGAACGTAGATGATTTTAGCCAGCTTTGTGAAGATTTTATTGGAGTTTGCTGTCAATGGCTTTGGTCGTTAATAAATCAAACCCAGAAAGGATGTGCTACGGTGTCTTACAGCTTTACGCATACACTTTTACAAATGAGTCAAATGGTTTGAGGAAGTTGGGAATATAATAGAACATATTAAACGCAAATTCAAAAGTAAAATAAAAAACTTTGAATAAAAAAGGCAAAAGTTAAATAATTGCTTTTGTAAAAAAAACCTTGCAATAGCAAAGTAAATCAAGTGCTTTTTAAATAGACAACATATATTGTACTGGTAAATAAATGTAATCTCGAGTTGCTTTACACGTTATATTTTTTTTTTGGTGTTAAAGATTTGTTGCAAGAGTAATATATATTAGAGGTTTTCTAGTTACAGTATTTGAATATTATAAATGTCGGCAAACGATCTAGAGTTAGACACCCCTAATGTGCATGGAGTTGAGATGTCGATTGATCAAGGTATATTTACACACACTATATCATATTTTGGCTGTTTTAAAACTCGTTTTTATAATTCAAAGTTATATAGGGTAATTGTGTTTCGTAGTGATAATTTGCCAAACACTTTTAAATCCAAGTCAAAATTGTTGTGCTTACTTTTGTTATCATTGCTGTTTAGATGTAGAGGTTATAAAGAAGGGACGAGGTTTTAATTCGCAAAATGGTAACTATGTGTTATATTAATTCTTGCATCTTTCGTTTGAATTCAATAAGTGATTTTGGTGCTTGAATCAATCATACATTTGGGTTTTATTTTATTTAGGATTGGAATCTGACAAGCTCGACTCTGCAGATTTTGGAATCGTTGAGCAGCCACAAAGATGTAACTTTATATATATTTATCACTTTTAAATTTTGATAGCATCAGCTTTTATAGATTCTGGGGGGAGAGGGATATGGAAGGAGATTTCGGGGTGTAGAACACATTTTTATGCTGTATACCCGTTTATTTACTAAAATCGAGTTATTGACTTTATAAATCGACTGAATTCATTAAAATCGATAGCCGTAGAGGGATGGGTTGTGCTGGTTACCGGGGTACACGAGGAGGCCCGTGAGGAGGATGTGTTTGATAAGTTTGGAGAATTCGGCGATATAAAGAATATTCATTTAAATTTAGATCGAAGAACAGGATTTGTTAAGGTAAGTTTTTCTTGCTTCAGTAATTTTTGCATTGTCAATATCTTGTTAGCGCATATAATATTGGATCTAGCTGTGTGTAAAATAATGGGGTTAATTTATGGTTTAGGGGTATGCGTTGCTTGAGTATGCTACTTACAAGGAGGCGCGTAATGTAGTTGAAAGTGCTAATGACACAAAGCTATTAAGTCAAATGGTTAAGGTGTCTTTTGCATTTGTGCATCAAAATGACGATGAGGATGAAAAGTCAGGACTAGAAATTAAACGTAGATCTAATAATGATCGTTCGAGAAGCCCCAGCAGGCGTTGACGGATGGTTAGACCGTATGTTTAGAAGGACTTGTGTTGGTTCTTTAGTGATTTTATTTTTTACGCTTTTATATGTTTATTTTATATTTATTTATGTGGTTTATTGGCGGCAGAATCAACAACACAACAAAACATACAGTATCAAACAGTACTATAAAAACATTGCTACCTTGATATGATAAATGACTCTATTAGCCAACACCCCCCTCGATAGAGCGAGGTTGATGATTGTGCTATATTGTCCACACGTTTTATATATAAGCCGTTAAGAGATTTGTAATTATGGGGTATAAGATGTGCATACAGTGGATAGCGAAAAGCAGTTCTTATTTCAAGATGGCATACGCTGGCGGGATATGTTAGTTGTTTACGCCAGGATAAAGAAATGTTATATTTAATCGACAGATTATAATGGATATACCAAGTGTAAATATGTTAAATATTTTGTTTATTAAGCAGATATACTTTTCTTAAAACATAAAATACTATAGATACTGTACAAAAACAATATGAATCAATTGCAAAAATTAGAAATTATTAAAAATATAGGGTAGTTTATCTCAAAGATAATCAAAAATATTCCGGATAATTTTATAAAGAAAAATAATTGAAAAACTATCAAGTTGGTTGTGTTTTTATTACATCTCTTGGGATTCCATGTCTTTCTTTCCTTTCTTAAGTGGCAAGAGAGTTGGTTGAATGTTTGGTAAGACACCACCTTGGGCAATGGTAACATTACCTAAGAGTTTGTTTAGTTCCTCGTCATTTCTAATGGCCAATTGCAAGTGACGTGGGATAATACGTGTCTTTTTGTTATCTCTAGCAGCATTTCCAGCCAATTCAAGAATTTCAGCTGTCAAGTATTCAAGAACAGCTGCCAAGTATACTGGTGCTCCTGCAGCGATACGTTGAGCATAGTTTCCTCTCTTCAAGTGACGGTGGATTCTTCCTACTGGGAATTGAATTCCTGCCTTTGATGAACGTGTGGTAGATGCTGCCTTTGAGCCTGATACTGCTGCTTTTCCTCCTGATTTTCCTCCGGCCATTTTAGTTATTATTGTTTTTTTTAAAAGGGGTCAAGTGTAGATACTACCGTTTTAAAGTTTTAATTCAAGTTTATTAGAAAACTAAATCAATATTTGATAAAATTAAAACAAAATGCACAAAGTGGTTTATTTATATAGATTTTTGATTTAGAATGTGGGCTTATTTTACTTTGTTTTTTTTTTTACAACTAACACATAATTTCAAGTTGGTTAATAGTTAATACGCGAAACAAAGGAAAAAATACTTTTGTTTATGAAATTCAAGAAAAAAAATCCAAATCCAAATGTTGGTTTAATTACAGGGTATTACAGACAAATAGGCTCCTAAAATTATTTACGTGACTTGAAATATTTTCAATTGGATTCAAGTAGATTTTCTCTTTTCTTTAGAGTAAAATAAAAATAAAAATAAAATCGGCTTTTGAACGAGCATTTAGCTACTTAGACCTAAAAAGGCCCAGGATGTTTTGAATGGCATTGGTAAATCAACTACAATCAAACAAAAAAATTCAGTTTAAAGAATTTATTTATAGCTCTAGCAGTTGGCTATGTAAGAATTGCCTAGCAGAACTTGAATAGTTGGCGCAGGGATTTATCGAGTCAATTGCATGGATGAATAGAATGTGAATTTACTTGGACGCGATTTAAAGTGGAGACTAATTAGTTGTTTAAATGACTCCAGTTTGTTGAGCAAATAATGAAGATTCCTACCAATTTTCTAGTTAAATTTGATTATTGTGATAAAATGTGCTTGGCTATGCACACGTTAAAATAAAAAAATGTCGAGTTTCGATTTTTTTTTTATTACTTTTATTTCAAACTGATTTTCAAGCTAACACGTTTGAATTGGAAATTAAAAATAATTAAGTCGAAACTAAAGCGCACTTTGGTTGAATTTAGTTTGTGCATGGTTAATTATTGGATAATCCAACTTTGGATTTTTTTTGAATTTCGGTTGTTGTAGGCTTATTGCTTTTACTTTTTCAATTTCACCATATTCGATTATGAGCATATTTTCTCGCATTTACCCAATAATCGTACGCTATAAACCTAAGAGGAAATAGTTTCTGACAATTAAACCACATTTTGGCTAATTACGCTTATTGTGATAGTTTACGCAAACATTTTTAAAGACGTTTCTTTATTATTGCGTAGATTCTAATATCAAAATCAAACCGAGATCCTCCCCCCAAGTTATTAACGCATTTTAGTATGCTTTATGATAATAGGCGAAACAATAGCGATAAAACAGCACTTAACACCAAAGCGTTTTGGTAGCGCACTTAATGCTTGGAATACAAGTTCATGAACCATTAAATTTTGGTTTGTTTTGTAAATGCATTAGTAATTTGCAGACTCGACATTAAGAATCAGGTTCGCGTTATTATAACACTTAAAGCCAATAAAAGGATGGAATAAAAGGCAGAGCAGAAAATACAAAATCAAGCTAGAAATAGTGCTCGAATAAAGCTCACTTCTTAATGCAATAAATATGAAAAGAACATCTAATTTACTTTTCACCAAAGTTTTATTTCTTGCTTAAAAAGTGCCCAAAATACATATAAATAATAGAATATCCCAACTTGAATTTTTTTTAATATTATCAAAACTTACTTGGAATATTACTCAGCTAAAATTCTTTTTTTTTGTTAAACCTAAAAACAACAAACAACTATTAAAAAATGCCACCAAAAGCCTCATCACAATCAAAGCCAAAGGATGTCACTGAGAAGAAGGCTCGTCGTGCCACACGTAAAGAAACCTACTCTACATACATTTACAAGGTACTCCGTCAAGTCCACCCAGACACCGGTATTTCAAACAAGGCCATGTCAATTTTGAACTCCTTTGTCAATGATATTTTTGAGCGTATTGCTTCAGAAGCATCCAAGCTGGCCGCATATAACAAGAGATCAACAATCTCATCTCGCGAAATTCAAACAGCTGTCCGACTTTTGCTACCTGGAGAATTGGCCAAGCATGCCGTTTCCGAAGGTACCAAGGCTGTAACCAAATACACATCAGCTGCCAACTAAAAATGAAGTTCAAAAAACGTTATAGTTGAAAGCACAGAGTTTATCTCACCCACTGTTTTTTATTTATATAAAAAATAATTGTAGTTTGCCTTTTTTAAGCTTAATAGCCAATTAATTCCTTTTATAAATATAGTCCTACATTTTATTTTTTTTTACTTCATTACACTTTTGTATAGTTAAATTGATACTTTTTTTATTTGTTCAAGGTTTGGTATTTTTTTAAAAAAATAAAAAAAAGTTCTTGATTCTTTTTTTGTTCCTGTTATCTACGCACGACAATTTTCTGCGCTTTGTTTGGTGTTTTGAAATTACAGTTTCAGTACCGATTTCGAGTTTTCTTTCTAGTGTAACTTTATTCAAACCAACTTGGAGAGAAAGTGAGAAGGCAATTGGTATTAGTACCGTTATACCTTTTTTTTAAAAGCAAAAGAAGCGCAAACAACGCTTCTACAGCTTTTATTTTGTTGTTGTTGCCAATAAACCACATAAATAAATAATCTTTCTCCATAGTATATCTATTTAGTTTAAAAGCTGTAGCCTTATTAGTAGATCATTTTCTAAATCAGCCAGATCGAGTAAATATGTTTATCGATTTAAATATACCAATCCCGACCGATACATCAAAACTTTCTAGCAGATCGATAGATTGGAATCCCATAATAAACACGATCTACCAGTCTAAAGAATGTAATAAAAAGAAACAATATTAATATTAATAGCATTGTATGTTTTATTGTTGAATCTGTTGACAGTAAACCACATAAAAAAACAAGAAAACAATACTCATTTGGTTGCATCAAACACTAGAGTATCTATAGCATAATTTTTTCATACTCACTGATAAAGATCACTAACATAATTTTTCTTTACATTTAAACACAGTCGGTTACCAAATAGTAGCTATTAACCAAACGATCAATGGAAAAATAACTCCCGAGATTGCAAGTATAGATTTATTTATTTTTTAACGACGCAGGTCTGCTAAAACGATACTGGTGGCTTATCCTACAAATTGCACTGTTAAACAGCACACATTTTGTGGGGCTTTACTAATATAAAGCCAATTAAGTGCAATTTCGGTGTTTGTGGATGTACTAACAGTCCCTATAACATACTAATAGTTGGAGATCTGGGATTCATTTCCTGATCTAACTGGAATCACCCTAGCATGGAAAAGTAAAGATTCAAATAAACTTGGGATGGACAGATTTAAAAAGCCAGGGTCCTTTACTGTTCTTAGAAGGCTCACCGTCCAATTATCCGATCCTAGCCAGAACTTTGGTCTAGTAAGTGTTCTTTATTTACTATTTTTTTTAAATAGTGTATTGGTAAAAATCAGCATTTTAAAGATGGTTCTTTTATCCGCCGAATTATATTTATTAACTTCATTTCTTTTTCAAAGAAAATAACGTCTAGTAATATTAAACATACTGGCCCAACTTAGTCAACGAGCAATACGATACTTAACAAGTACGACATTGTTGCTATTTCCCCAGAAAACGAAAAGGTGTTTTTGGCTACCTGCAATGCAAGCTTTGAAGGGATAGATTTGATTTCGCTTGATCTGGGTACTAGGTTGTCGTTTTTTTTAAAGTTAAAGGCTGTAGGCCAGGCAATTTCAAAAGGATTCTTTTTTGAGTTGACTTACTCTCCCTCATTACACGGTAACACCATTTTTCTAACACTAGAATTAGACCATAAGCACCTTTCACCCAATCCCTAACCCATCTTACAAATTTGACAACATAAATTAGACTCTTCGGTCAGACGCCAGTGGATTTCCAATGCATCAAGTCTTGTAAGATCGTCATTTGGCAAAGGTATAGTGATTTCAAGCGGTGCTGATTGTGGCTTTGATTTGAGGTCCCCATACGACGTATCAAATCTAGCGACTTTAACAGGGCTCAACTCTGCTCTTGGTAAACAGTGCATTTCAGAATGCCCTAGACTGGTGCTATACCATGCTGGTAAGATTGTCTTTAATACTTCTTTGATTTTATTGATTTTATTGATTTTACTCAATTTAAGCTTCGCCAAAGTTTTGCTAATCACCAAATAAATTCACCATTTTACACTAAAACAGACAACCGAAGGTTTTTTCAAAAGTCAACAGCAATGGTTGATATAATAAGCCAACCAGACGCCGATGAAGCCAAAGGACCTGATGGCCCATCTTCTAAAAAAATCAAATTATAGAGCGATGAAACTAATGCCCACAGAAGCCCACCGCGCCCTGTTTATTTTATCTATTTTATTATTATTTATGTGGTTTATTGGCACCGCGTCTTATTCACTATGCTTATTATGATTATTAATATTTTTACCAAGGCCATAAAAATTGTAAATAAATACCAGTTTGGGCTCTTACCTTCTGCTTAACTAATAACCATCAGCCACAATTTTCAAGCATCAGCGTATTTTTTTAATAAAATTTAAGGTGATTATTAGCCTCAGTTTGACAGATCATAATCGTTTTTAGAGCCAAGATAGTTCATGAAGAGGCTGTCAGGCCCAAACCAAGCCATCTTATGATACCAACCAAGTAGGTAGCTTATAAATACTAAGCTGACATAATTAAATAGATAGAATTTGTTTTAAAGCAAGTATTAAAGCACTGTAAATTGTATTACTTCAATAAATTGTCTGGCTAGGTTTGAAAATCACGTGCGTCTTTAAACGAAAACTCACTTGAAAAGCTTTAAAATAAATTAAAATACAAAAAAGCCAACTTAAAACTCTTATATTAATCATATATGTGACTTTCATGTTTAACTCGCATCAGAATGGGGCCAAAGTTACTCGGAAAGGTTGGCCAACTCGGTGACCAACTCTTCATAAAATCCTATTCCCTTCAAGTACTCGGACTCAATAACGTACTCATTGTGGTCATGGGCCAGTAGTTTGTGATTAAGCAGCGGGCACACCCCAACTGCTGGGATTCCTTTGTATCTCATATACCTAGCATCGGTAGCACCTGGACAGATGATGTCAACATACTCGATGCCTCTGTTCTTGAATACTCTGTTCAGTGTCGAAATATACTTGTCAGATGCATCCATTAGTGTAACTGGGTTTTTGGTTTCGGTGCTGTGGATTTCGCACTCGACACCATACTTCTCAGCAAGACCATTCAGCATATTTCTGAACTCAACAATATCTGTGTTTGGTGTGACTCTGATATCAAATGTAACCGAGTACGTAGCTGGAACAACATTCTGCTGCTTTCCTCCACTCAACTTGGTCAAGTTGATGGACGTGACATGTCCTTGCATAATCAAAGACGCTGGGCTATATGATAGGTACTTTTTGTACTCTGCTGCTCTCATATCCATTACCTCGTTGATGACAGGAAGGAGCTTCTCAATCGCCGTTCCCTCAATGAACTGGCTTCCATGTCCGGTGTTTCCGTGTGCTGTGAATGTACATGCGCTAAAAATCAATACACAAATCCAAGTTGTTGTTGTTAGCTAGAGTCCAGCATTTTTTTTTTTTTGGATAATAAAAGTAATGTAGATCTAATTGGGTTGTGCATTTACCTGAGTATTCTTTCAGCAGACATAACAGCGGCTTTTCCAAGTGGAGATGGACCACTTTCATCAACATCAAAACCTGCGTTCAGTGCCTCAAATTCTTTGGTATTAACCAAGGACCCCACACCGTCCTCACCACCAATTTCCTCATCTGGAGAGTAGATTGCGTATACATTCCTGAGAAGCTGCTTCCCCGACTGCTTGATTTTTCTCAGTGCCTCCAAGTAGCTATATTCCAGTTGAATTCGATTCTGGTTGTTAGTAAGGCATACATCAGTTTTATGGTATCAACACCAACACCAACACCAACACCAACACAATCACTTACCAACTGCCTGTGACTTTCATGTCCTGGGCTCCACGTGCAAATATTCTGTGGCTGCCATCTTCTTGTTGTACACGGGTTGCGGCAAATGGGTCATAGTCCCACAATTCCTGATATACATTTGCGCCAATATGTATATCCAGCCAACATTGTTAAATCATGTGGGTATACCAACAAAAGACACCTCACACTCACTAAAACATCCGTCAACACATTCAAACCAACAGACATAGACACAAATACATCACTATGTTCATAAATCAACTGAATACATACCTCGAATACTGGAACCACATCGGTGTGTGAGCTCAGCAGAATCGACTGCAATGATGGGTCTGAGCCTGCGAGCTTCAGAATCACAATTGGCTTTCCTTTGACGCACTACAGGGCCATTCAGCCAAACATTTAGATACAGATGCAATGGAGTCAACACAATATAGTTACATGGCACTGTGTTGTGTTATATTGTATGTTATGTTGTATGTTGTATGACCGCAGCCGTGCTGTACCTCAACGACTTGGTGTTCTAGGCCAATTTCCTCGGCCTGACTGATCAAGAACTGTTTGCAGGACTCGTAGTCAGGAGTGGGGTGGACAGTTTTGATCTGCAAGTACTGTCTGAATCTTGTGACTTGTTCTGGTTCGGTTGTTCCTGGCATTTTGGCAGTGATAATGTAACTTGTGGTAGTTGTACTGACTATTGTAGTTGTGAGAGTTTGGCTTATTTATATTGTTTGTATATTTCTTTCCTTTTAACCGAAAAATATGGCCCAACAAAAAACATGGGAATACGGTGGTGTATTTATACAGAAAAGCTTATTTGCCTTGTTTTACTTGTGATAATCGAGAATTTTGCAGTGTAATTCGCTTCTGTTTCAAGTATATGTTTGCTTAAACATTCAAAGCAAAAAAGTTAAATATAACGGAATAGGAGTAAAAGTGCTAAACGGTTTACATCTTCCAAACTCAGTAAAAAATGGCAGTTTTCAAATTCGTACACTGGTCAATAGTCTAATACAACTAACCAGCTTTTTCCAAGCGGGTTTAGACCATACTATTTACAACCAACCCCTAAACAATCTGTAACAGTTCATCCGTCAGAGATTGGTGAATCAGAATAAGGGGGGGATTTTTATAAAGAATAAATCAAAAATCACCAATGACTGTTACACGCAAATACATGTTTCGAGCTACCGTTTTGCCGTCAAAACTATTATTGAGCGATATTTAAAGCTTCCAAAGACTTGATTCATCGGCCATTCTATTTTAAGTTTATTTTACTTGAACTATTTAAACCCCAATGTAATTGAATCACATGGTCAAAAGTAATTTAATTTGTAACAAGGTTTTTTTTTTAATAATTAATGATTTTTGTTTGTATTTGTTTATTTATTTACTCGGTTTATTGGTAGCAGAATCAACACAACAACACTGTTGTGAGCACCGTCTTGGTGCTGAAGGTGTCAGGGTTCTTGGGAATCTTGGTGGTTGGCTGTTTTAACCCATATCGCAGGAGCTAAGACGGACTTACAATTGTAGAAAGAAACAACAATATATTGCGATTGAACAAAAGAGAAGCTGGTTGATTTCTGGATGAACAAAGAAAAGTTTGATATTAGTGGAATAGAGATGTTAATTGATAGAAAGTAAAAGGCTAGACAAAAAAATAAAAAATAATCAATAAACCTGAACTAGAACCATAGACTGAAATAAAAAGATATAGGAATGGTAAATGAGAGAAAAAGTTAAAAATAGGGATAAAATAGTAAAGGATGGAATAAGAAAAACAAAACAAAGCAAAGTAAAGCAAAAAAAAAAACAAAGCAAAGTAGAATAAGATAAAGCTAGTTATAAAGTCAAGAAAAGAAAAGTAATTGATATTTAAAGAAACAAGAATAAAGAAAAGAAGCAATCATTTCAAGTTTAAGCTAAGGGTTATAATATAACATGATTTGAAATCCTATGTCTACTTGTATAAGTTTTTTGATACGAGACGTTTGGAAGACTTTGTTTAGTATGAAGCGGAGTTTACGCCAGGGGCTTCCTGGGTAGATTTGTTTGAAGTGGCAGCGGCGGCGGAGGAGGGGTCGGCACCAGCAGCAACGGCGCTTGGGTGTGGAGCGGCGCCAGCGTTAGGATCCTGGGGGTATCCAGCATACTGGTTGTATTGGTTGTATGGATCGTAGGAGTAATTCCCCCAGGCGGCACCGGGAGCACCAGCAGCCTGGTGCAAGTTTCCGGTAGGATCGTGGGGGTGCATCCCAAGGGATGAGGGATTCCCGTTCATTGGGCCAGCAAAGTGCTGTTGTGGGATGCCAAAGGAGTATGGGTAGGCGTATGCGGGGTTTGCCATTTGGTTCTGGGCCTGGTTTTGGTAGCCGTTTAGTTTGTCGGCGTACTGGTCTTTGCCCCATGAGCATTTGATTGGGCGGCCGTTGAGAACAACACCGGTGATTGCGCAAATAGAAACAGTGGCGTTTTCGTGGGTGTCCATTTTGATGAAAGCGTAACCTTTATCGGTGTGCATGCGGATATCAACAATGTAGCCATACTGAGCAAACAGAGGCACCAGCTGTTCCTCTATAAACAAGAAAGGGTAAATATAGTCAGTATATAGCAACTCTATGTATTTTTTTTTTTTGTATATAGATGGTAGTAGATGTTATTGATTGGGGGGTCTTACGAGTAGTGTAAGGGGTCAAATTTCCACAGTAGACTGTCGAGTTGTGCTGTGCAGCCTGGACCACCACTGCTTCATATGAAAGTGCTGGTTGGTGGCATTGCTGTTGTTGCTGTTGTGCCATTCCCGCGTTCGATCCTCCTCCCATACTCTGTGGTGCCTTTTGGTTGGCCCAGCTGACTCTGATATTACGGCTACCGAGCCACTCTCCATTCATTGTGGAAATTGCCTGCTCGGCATCTGCTCGGTCACGGAAAGCAACAAATCCATATCCTCTTGATTTCCCTGAAGTAATGTCCCACATTACTCGAGCAATACTATATTATTATCGGAAACAAATTACTTGAATCATCCCTCCATCTTGTACTCTATTGCACTGTACCATGTTTTATTGTACTGTATTGTACTCTGTTACACTCTATTACACTGTACTATGTTGTACTATAATATAATATACTGTACTACCATCAACTCCATTTACTTACCTCATGCTTTGGAAAACTCCAAACGCCTTTGATAGAACTTGATCGTTGACCTCTGGGCTCAAATCTCCAACAAAAATGTGCGAGTGAGTAGATGTATCCTCTCGAATCTGCGAGGCTCCTGTAAACGCCCAGTTCACCTTAATGTCGTGGTCAAAAACACGTCTGCCATTCATCTGTGTCAATGCATTTTCCGCATTGGCCCGGTCCACAAACTCCACAAATCCGTAACTGACGCTGCTCTGCGACTATTCACAATTATTATCATTATAGTATAAACAACAATGTACCTTCACAGCTTTATAAATCTCTTGGCCTCCTTTTCTTTCTTTTCACTTTTTAATTTAAATTGAAAGCTGAAATTTATATACAAATTTGCAGATTCAGTTTTTTCTTTCTATCACTTTCACTACTACTACTATTACTACTACAGTGACTCTCTCTCTCTATTTCTATACACTCAACTTACAGTTTTGTCGGCAACGATCTTGACTGATACAACGCTGGCTGCTGTGGAGAAAATATCAAAGAGCATGCGTTCGCTGGTTCTTACATCCAAGTTTCCAACGTACAAGCTTCTTGAGCTTGAATCATCTTGGTTGGTGAATCCTGTGTGCATGTTTTGTGCTGTGTTTGGTGTCATTGCACCAGTTGCGCTGTTGGCATTATACATTGTTCCATTGGCTCCTTGTGCTGGGTTTGTAATGTGATCCATTTTGTTTTTGTTTTCTGTTTATGTTGTGTGTGTGTGTGCGTTCTACTTTGTAATACCGACCGTATGTTTTTTTTTCAAGTTTGTTTGATATACACTTTTTCTTCTAATAAATGAAGATTTAAACTGAAATTATTTATATTGTAGTGTCAAATAAAAAAAACTTGTATACAAAAAAAAAAGGCTAGTAAGTAAAATAGATTAGTATAATAGTATATAATAATAAAGTATATAGTAAAGTATAGTTTGGTCTACTTTAGTATATTGTAGCGGAATATAATATAATATAATATATAATAAAATATAATAATAAAAGATGAAAGATAGAATATTTTCAGCTTTTAGATACCAAAAGCAAAAGCAAAAGCAGAAAAAAAAACCGTTTACAAATTTTCATTCAATTTTTAATTTCTTTTGCCCAAGTAACTTTTGCAAATAAATATATTTCACTAGGCTTTATTTTTAATTGTGGATTGGTTTGTTTATTAATACGCTATGCTGCCTTTTAAGCTCTCTTGTTAAAAATGGGCAAAGTCATTCAACTTCCATATATTATTCGAATTTCTAAATCTCGCTTAAAAAATAGCACTGAAAATTTTAAAATCAGTTCATTACATTACATTGCTTTTTTTTTTTTTTTTTTTTACTCNTTTTTTTTTTTTTTTTTTTTTTTTTTTTTTACTCGCAATCAAAGTCTTTTGTTTTTTTCTATCTTATTTTTTCAAGCGTAATAGATTATAATATAAAGCAACAAAAACAAAACAAAATAAAGTAAAATAAAATAAAATTCCTTTTGATTCTTTCTGAATCTAAAAATCTCTCGTTAATCAAATGCCCTCCATTTGCATCCAATAGCCATAAACGATGCATATAAATTCCCAAAACTTGCTTTTTTTTTTTACGTACATTGGCTGAACATCTCTATCAAATCAAAGCCAATAAAACCAATATTATGTACCTATTAAATTCAGCAAACGTATCATCAAAGGAATCGTTCTCCTTTTTCTTTTTTTCCCTAATACACAACATTATTTATTGATTTGATTTTGATTTTTTTTTAATCTACATTTACAAGACAAGTCAAAAAATTAAATAGCAATAATAATCACCTTTTAACCATATAAAAATAACAAAAATAATAATTGGAATTCAAATGGCAAATTAACATAAAACCAATTGGCACCAAATTTAGCGAACAATCTTAGCTTTAACTCTTCATAATTCGCCTCTACTATTTATTTATTTATTTTCCACGTCAATATCAGTCTACTCACCATTGCTTTCTCTTCTTTTTTCCAAAGAGATTTTATACTAGCTTATTGATTGCATTACAAAGCTACCCTCAGATCCTCCTCCACATCAACTATCCCCAATCATTTACTTGCTATTCGCTATTTTATCTTCCCTCTAAAATCACCTTTATTTTTTTATTTAGTTCCGAACGTTAAACATGTCACGTCTGAGGGAAAATACAGAGTCAATTTACCAGCAACACTAAAGTCTTTACCTTATTATTTGTTAACATATTTATTGGCAACAGAATCAACGCATAAAAACATACAATATTAAACAATACCATAAAACACTTCTATTCTGATGTGTTAAACGACTCTATTCACCAATACTCCCTTCGATCAATTAAATCACCCGTGCCTAATGGGCATTAGTTCAGGGTAGGAAGGGTTTTGTTTTATCCACTCTTAAGGATGCCCATCTGCTGCAGACTAGCAGGAGAAGTTTGATTGTTTCTGGTGTCTCTTGTTCAGTGTGAACACTTTGATATATGACCGTAACCAATTATTCTAGAATCGGTTTATCTTGCTACAGTCCAACACTGGCCTATTACGATTCTTGCTAGGATATCTAGTCCCTTATTATAGTCTGGGTAGTCCAGTTGTAGTCCTCGTCTTTTATTGTCTGGATAAATCAGTCATCAAACCTAATTTATACATATCCTCGACAATGATAGTGGTGTGCTCTACCATATTTTATATACATAATCGCCATAACACAGAGTAGTCTCTGTTAATTGGATTTATAGCTATCAAAGCAGACAGTAACGGCATAGCCGGTTCACAGCCAGAAAGCAGCCACGCAATATCTAGATTAACATGTTGGTTTATTATAACAATTTTACACAAATGTAAAAATATAGCAAGATTTAAAACAAATAGAAAAACAAAGTGCTATCAAATCAAATCAAGGAGCGATGCGATGCGGTTAAGCGTGCGAGTCATCGTGTGCTACTTTTCTAGCAAGACTTGGGTTGGGTAAGTTTGATGAAAAACCACTCTCGACGTTGATGAGATGTGTGGCTGCAAGATAGAACGCAATAAGTGCGGTAACAACACCAAGACTTCCACCAATAGTCATGAATGTTTGACTTGCTCTCCATTCACCAATGGTCAGGAAGATGAATGTGATTTCCAAGAATGTGAAAAGTGTGGCCATAACCAATGATGATCTATAAGTAGCAATCATCATAATGAAGGTGAAGATGGACCATCCCATGAGGAAGATACCAAGCGAGTTTGGAAGAGTCTCTGGGCTCTTTTTAGTAATACCGCTGATGATTCCAAATCCTGGTGTGAGGATGGCACCAAAGGACATCCAGAAGGCACCGTATGATATAAACGCGGTTCCACCAAAAGTTACGCCAGCACATAGATCAAAGATACCAGCAATCATCTGGCCCAGTCCTCCGTAAAAAAATGCTAGACCAACAATGATGTTGTTGGCTGATCCGTATGGGAGACCGATACCTGCGTTATGGAAAGAAAGTACAATTGTGGTCAATGCAAAAGCACATAGACCTAATGGCGATGGGTTACCTAGTTTAGTCATCTTGAAGTGTTGTTTGATATAGTTGGGTTGACAAGTACAGCTGATAGAATAACTGGATTGAAGTTATGTTAGTATTCTATATCAGGGCTTTAGAAATTAACAATTCGAGCTTGTAATAAACCGAGATTAAGTTTGTATGATGGTTTTCTAAAAAAACAAAAAAAAAAGTTGGGAGGTTCCACGGTTTATATGTCTTTTTTGTTCGGTGATGGATAATGTGTTGGAATGGAAGAATAAAGAGAAATTGGTTTCTACACTATATACATCGTATTTAATTAAGCTATTACCATTACCACTATTAGCATTAGCATTAGTATTTTTTTTTACTATTGATATTGCTTTAGTATTTTTTATTCTTTTTATTTTTAAGCGTTTTACGTTATACACATATTCATAAACATGAAATGGAAAGGAGTTTAGCCAGCAACGTAAATTTAATGACCCAAAGATAACAAGTAAAACAATCAAGCTAATTGATTGTATTTTTCAGCATCTGAAATAAAAAGTTTATCTTTCCCGTTGATTTGCTTGAAAAATAGTAAAAAATTAAAAAAAATACTGATTTCCAAATCATTTCTTACGAATATGGCAAAATGTAAAAAATATAAATTATATATAAAAATATCAGTAAAAATATCAATAAATAAAATAAAATAATTAAAAATAAAAATAAAAATAAAAAATATACATATACATATACATATACATATACATATGCAAGTCGATAAAAAAATTTCTCGCGAAATTCCGATAGACATAGCTCTGATCTAGACAAATCCTAATTAGTACAGAACTAAAGTTTCTAGATATTGTTATACTATTACTAAGCTATTATCTATGTTTCTTTACTCCACTTAAAAGCAATGCATCTATTTGAATCACTTTTTTGCATAAGCAAAAACTTTTTGATGAATTTCGTAAACATGGTCATTCCGCTTTATCCAAGACAACAAATAGGACAACAAAAACTGAAATATAAAAAATAAAATAAAACTGTTGCATCCATACATTAATGATCACCACATTTTAAAGTGTTTCAGGTTACGTTATACGTTCTTATCGAGCTATATCAATGTGCTCTACAAATAATAATTTTGGGACTAATAAAAAGGCTTGACTCCTAAGTTGGATTAACTAGACGACTTCAAAACATAAACACAAAAAAAAACACGCACACATACACAAACATACATAAAAATTCCCGAAATACCGAGTCTCGCTACCTTACTACTCCATAAGCCTACACGGGTTGAATCTTAGCTTTAGCTAAAACCAACGCAAAATACCAACCAAATGATTAAAACGCTCAAGTTGCCCAGAGTACTTTAAGCATTAAATATTCTTAAAATGTCTATTTTGGACATCTTGTCCAAAATGTTCAAATTATTTTGCCTGACCCATTTCAACAACACAATGAAAAAGCGAGTATGGTACGAAGAGATTTCAAAGCGATGGTTAGTGCGACCTGAATTCGTTCCTGTAGTTACATTGCCATATCTGTGCCTTTCTATTGGACAATCTGAGCAATTCCATTACTAGATAGCTATTTAATTTGAGTAATGTAAACGTTAAAATCTGACTGATTTATTTGTCTCCACTACTCCCTCAACCTTAATTAATTTCTCAACTGACCACTTGACTTTGGGCAAAGGTGATTAAAGATTTAAAAAAAATAAATATGTGAAAATAGTTTTTATAAAACTGCCTAATCATCCATCGCACTTTACAATAATGAGATAAGGAAACTATAGGCTTTTTGCCGTTGTTTTGTATTTACTACATGTTTTTCTGGCTTTTTTGCCAATCATTTTACCTTTTGCTAATCAAAGACCGACAATAATAATTAACACACTTGTACGCCCTCGACTCCAAGAACTGCAAGTGGACCAGCAAGACATATATTTAGTCCAGTGACAAGCGGTGGACTTGAAATTTGCATCAAAACCCACCTATAGGCACCGCAGTCTTTTTTATTTTTGTCTCCCTACCATCTTTGTTATCTCAAGACACTTGTTTCGTGTTCTACCTAATGTAAACCAACCCCAAGGCTTAATGCAATTCATTAAGGCTAAAAATGGCATCATGACTAACTCGAAAACAACGTACCACAAAGTCTGACCAGCTATACTAGGCGAACTATATTATCAAAGCGGTTTTTATTGTAGCATGGTATGAAACAAGATAAAGATACCTCCTTTGATTTATAATAATACCCAGTTAAAATTACGTATTTTCAACAAACAAAACGCAGATTTTGCTCTGTGGATTATTATTTACCGCTACCAAACAACACTTTTTTTTACTTTAGTCGTGACCAAAATATTTTTGTAATTATTAGTAAATCCGATGTATATAGAGCTATTGTCGTACCGCTTCCCACATTATCTGTTCGACTTTCACTGTAGGATACGTTTTGGATGGCCATCATCTCGATTTTTTTTTCCCCATGATGTTCTTAGCCATTAACAATGTTCAAAAGCATACCAGTTCTTCGCGCTTTCCCATACGCTTTAGCAACAGGGTGTTTTAATAGTTTTTTTTTAAAAAAAAAAAGATGAACAATAAAATAGGGTTAATTAAAGCGCTTGTTTTATGTTGAAATGGGGGGCTTATCAATTCCTTGAGTATATGGCAGTAATATGTGTGATTGAAAAATTACTTTGGAAACCCTGGTTATGTAAAAAATAAAAGTTCAACAACATGGTTTACCTGCCGTTTAGGCTTCAATCTAATGGCCACCAAGTCAGTTTTGTTGTTGACCTCTGTTTATCCATAGGCTCACTCCTCGATTAAATCATTGAGTTTAGTCCTTTTAGTCCTTTTAGTCTTAGGATAATGGAAATACCAAGCGTAATAATTATTTATTTTGGTTGGTCGAGTTGATTGTGGTTTTAGCGCTGGCAATATTAGCGTCATTTTTAGTTGATAGGGTAAATACACTCACTTTTTTTTGATAAAGATGCCTAAACCAAAATTGGCATGGATTTAAATAAACCCCAGTTTAGTACGTTAGTACACCCAGCACCAGTTATGCAACCTCGTCCTTCAATTACAAAAAGTCATCAATTTCACCATCATCATTTTTGGTCAAAAGACATTTGCATTATTTCTAAATACAGGTGAAACTTTTTTTTATTGAAATTTATTAATACAAAATGTCAACCTTTTTACAAAAACGTTCTATTGTGAACAAAAAAAAACAAATTAATTATTGTTGGTGTTATTTTGAAAGATCCTCTGAGGTTGCTTTTTTAAAGAAGCCGAAATAGATGATATTAAACCTGAATCGTATAATGCCAAATAACACTCAACCGGACTAATCATATCGGGGACATGTCTCTTGTTTCATAATTGATATCCATTATCTATAAACATTTGGGGGAATTAAAAAGTACAGCGTCTTTAAAAACAGATACAATAAAGCGATCTACTTCAAGCAGTATTTGATATGCAAATTAGGTGAGCCTACAAAATTGCGCCAATTTTAAAAAGATATAAGGAACGTTTGATATAGTTGAGGTTTTGCGATTAGAAGTGTTATAGAAATCAATGTATCAGTAAACAAAGAGTAAACGCTAATGATACCCCTCAACAACAATCACGAATCCTAGCATTATAGTGCAAACTCATCTCTTGTGGTGCCAATTCTGAAGTTTTGTAAAGAATTTAAGATAGAGCTACCTGCTTAGCGGTAAAGATGTACCCCTTACTTATTAAACAGCACTAGTTGGCGATTTCTAGGCTTGCTTGTTTGTTAGCTTTAGAATAGGCCAAGGCCTCAGTAAGTTGGGTTAATCTTTCATCAATAGCTGACGTACTCAAAAGGTCTGCCACAATTCTACTCGAGTCTCGGATAAAAGTTTGGAAACTACAAGATAACACATCATTGCGTTCTATTGCTTGGTAGATCCACTCTTTTAAAAATAAGAAGCTTATAAAAGATAAAATATAGCGGTAACTCGAAGAGTTGTTATGTTGACTTTGTTGCCAATAAACCACATAAATAAATAATAAAAAATAACTCGAATAGAATAAAATGGACTAGGGAGCTTAAAGCCTAAAGCTTAAAGTTATGGGCTGAATATCACAACAACAACAAAAGTTATGGGTTAAATACAAGTTCACGTTGAAGTCTCGCTAAGTCGGGCTTAACTCTGATAATGACCAAAACAATATAAATACACGGCTGATATCTTCTTTTACTTTATTTCTAAATAAAGAAGCTATAACGCACGCATGTCTGTATTTAAAAGTATCAGCTAACTGAGCTCAATAATATCAGTAATATAAAGACTTAAACCAAAAGGTAACAGTACTAAAACGTCGACCAGCTCATATTTGTCCAAACAACATGTACTCTGAATAAAAAGTTTTTTGAGATTATTCTGGCTTTGTGAGTATACATTTTGTCACATCAAGCACAATATTGCTTTAAAATACAAAATTTCAGCCAAATAAACAACCCAAAAAACCACCAATACAAACACATTCGTTCGACTACTTGTGTAAAAAGTGTGGGCTCGTTTCCCCAAACAATAAAAAATCAACTCTTGCGTATACCAAAACAGAACAAATATCAATTTTGTATGTATTATACCTATAAATATAGCATTGAAATCGGCATTAGTATTATTGCAGAGTTGTTTGTCAAGCAATAACAATAACATAGCCAAAGGTGTATAGAAAAACGATAGCAGCAATTAATTAAGAGCCCGGTCAACTATTTAGACCACTTTAGCACGTGTATCCTTAAAAAGCTTTTTGTATGACATTACTAGTACACAAAACATGCCATGTTTTACCTGTGTAAAACACTTTAGCCAAGAAACACTTTGTGCGTTGAGCTGGGTCAAGATGTATTTGGGTGCATTTCTGTATTAAAATTAGGGAATCGACAGCCCTGTCTTATAGCTTCAGTTTTAGAAATGGGCTATCCATATGTTTATTAGCTCGTTACAAGATCTAGATCCAAA
Organism: Capniomyces stellatus; assembly: GCA_001661515.1. NCBI lineage: Eukaryota > Fungi > Kickxellomycota > Harpellomycetes > Harpellales > Legeriomycetaceae > Capniomyces > Capniomyces stellatus. The sequence goes on from LUVW01000024.1 coordinate 315,929, forward strand.
ACAACAGGCCAAAAAGGTTTACTTGACCGAGAAAAACATTCTCATAGCCAAGTCGCTATTTTCATTTTATTTTACTGCGAGTATCTTTTCATTTATATTCCTGTTGGTAAAAGGTACAATAGTCCAGAATTGCGGCCTAGTAACTAGTCTCTGTATTAGATTCAAAACATATAGCCAAAAAACTAGCGAATTAAACGACGATATGAGTTGGCGAGATTCATTAAGAGAAATTAAGACTCGTTTGTTTTGACCAATGAAAAGGTGTAATGAGGTTTTAGAAATGTTATTCTTGGTTTATAGCGAATAAGGTTATAAAGGCAGAAGAAACAAAAAAAACAAAAAAAAACAAACAAATAAGGCCAGATTGGCAAGAGTATTATCTAAACCTTAAAGCTTGAAGTAGATAGTTAAATATACATGTGTCTAGTTGTAGGAGTATTTAATATTATTGACTTTTGCTTTATAAATCAAATCGGTAAAGTGAATAATCGAAATACAAAAAAAAAAACTACATCATATTACTTGTACACTATAACTAAATTCATTGTTGAGAAATTTTCTAGCAAAAAAAAACATCAGAAATAAGGGGGCATAAAGGATAGAAATAAACAGATTTGGCAATGATGAAGTATGGTCAATTGGTTAAATTGGGGTTGACAGGCTCAGGAGTTTCGGTGTTGATTTTCGTGATCATGTACATGTTGTTGACAGGAAATGGCGATAGGATCGATATCGGCGGTTTTCTTGTGCAGACATCACCGTATTCATGGGCATTGTATGGAATCAGTCTTTGTGTCAGTTTGAGCGTTATCGGCGCTGCTTGGGGTATATTTATCACAGGAACAAGCTTGCTAGGCGGCGCAGTACGTACACCCCGGATTGCTACCCGAAATCTAATCAGGTAATCTTCTTGTAGAATAAGATTTTAAACATATGATTTACGCTGGATTTTGTTCGTTTTTTGCTTTGGATCATTTTAATTTCCAATACCAAAAAACAGAGCCGGTAGATGTCTTGTTACTAATTTATTTGTGTTTAATCCGGATTCAGTGTAATCTTTTGCGAAGTTGTCGCCATTTATGGCATCATCATGGCCATCGTTTTTACATCCAAAATTGCGCCAATTCCAGCGAACAAAGAGTTTTCAAATTCCGATTATTATACAGGTATTATTCCAACAAACATCCATACCCGAAATCAATAAAATAAATTATACTCAAGGTCCTTTGGTGGGAAAATCCGAACTCAATACTAACATTTTCATTTATCTTTTAGCATATTCGATATTTTGGGGTGGATTGACGGTTGGGATTTGTAATATGGTGTGCGGCATTGCTGTTGGCGTCACTGGAAGTAATGCGGCTTTGGCAGATGCTCACGATCAGCATCTGTTTGTAAAGATCCTTATTATAGAGATTTTTGGAAGTATTTTGGGGTTGTTTGGCTTGATCACAGGACTGTTGGTTACCGGAAAAGCAGCCAACTTTGAAGGGATATAATCACTATAAACTACTACCACTTGATATTTTTTTTTCTAAAATAGAGACCTGTTCATTAATACAAATTTCAACAAAAACCAAGACAAAACAGAACACAACAAAACAAAACAAAACAAAAAGAAAAAAAGAAAAAAAGAGTAGTGTAGTGTAGTGTAGTGTAGTGTAATATATCACAGCTTCAATGTACATATATAAATTTACACATGTATTCAATTTAGTGAGTTGTGTTATGATGGAATATTAATACCACAAATGGTACTGGGTTATTCAAAAACACAGAAAAGTCTATGCGTAATTTTGGTGTGGATGTATTAGGTACATCCTATTTGATAAAACAGCTTTTAAAATGTATTAGTTTGGTTTGTTTGGTGGCCAGATATGGTGGGCCTAGTACACCTTGTATAGCTGTTATTCAAGCATAGTTACGCACACACTCTCTTATTAAGGCAAAACGTAGCAGCAAAGACGGCGTGTCGCTGGTAAACAAACATATCTTTAATCCGTGAGTCAGATTCAAGAGCTGGATAACGTAAAGTAGTGTAGATGCAAAGCTAAAAGTGTTTGATTCCACTTCAGTGTTTTAATAATACGCATCAGGACCAAATTTGTAAGAATTCTGGGTAGTTTTTGTTCATTGCGTTTAGAAGAAGTATACCATTCTATGTCTTTAAAATACACTGGGATCCCCGAATACAGGATTTGTAGATATGATAGACAACTTGTTGATATGATATTTATACTTGTCTATTCGCGCAATAATTGCACAACACTATAACTATATTTATCCAAAGCGGGCAGCGCACTTAAAAAGGCCAGTTTATGCATTGCATTACGTCAGTTCAGTCGTAAATGAGCGACTGCTGATATATACGCTGTTTTCCGGAAAGTAACGGACCGAAAAAATCTAAATTTGGGGTTTTGTATGCAATTTTGGTAGTGTCTAACCGGTTATATTCCACTTTTGTTGAAAGGAAATCGGCATTAAAGTTAAGCTTTTTCCTCAAAATAAAAAAAAAGTAAAAGTAGCGTTTGTTTTCTATTTTTTGGACTTTTCGTGACATCTTTGAGTATCCGAGTGTAAAGTTCAAAAAAAAGAAAAAAAGTGGCAGTAATGCTCGAAGCTTTTGATTATTAGCTAGCTTAAGCCGTTTAGCAGTGAGATTAGAGGTAAAGAGCAAAAGTAATGAGACTTCACATTTGATTTGAATTTCAACTTGCTTTTTATTATTTCTTTAGTAGTAAATTAAGGTCAGACTCAGAAAAATTCAACACGAAATTTGAATAAAACCAAGCCCAATAAAAACGGGTTATTCATTTCGTGAAATGTGAATTAATTCAATCCAAATTATCACAGTAAGCTCTTGAACGAAGAAAAAAATCGTAATTGAAAAAAAATCGTAAAAGTCGAAGGTAAGGAATGTATAGCAAAGTAGCAACTAGCCAGTATCCTCTAATTGACCATATACTGGGGGTTTTATTTTTCTTGCCATTTTTTTTCACCTTGGTAATAATTCTTTCGATTAAATTTACCAAGGGTCAAGAGAGGAAAGTTACTCTAAAGCACACAATTACTGAAATGTAAAGAATATTTGGATGCTGGGTGTAAGAGGAGGTAATGATTGATTTTTATATTACTTGCGAGAATAATAAATCAAGCTTTTAGAGAGGGCTTGTTTTTCCATAGTTTGGCTCAGGAAAGAGTTGGATAGTAAGGCTCGACCAAATATAAGAAAAAAGTTGAAGGCAGCAGTTTTGCAAGAAAAATATTAGGATTTAGCTAGTGATTGTGCTGCTATTCGTTTAAAGAAATATTTCACCGCGAGGAGCGAAATATTTTTTTTTTTTTGCTAGTTGTGTCAAAAAAAATCGAAAATAATTCTGGGAAATTGAAAATAAGAGTGGTTTTTTATTCGAAACTACTGTTTCGCTTTAGTACATTCAGTTTAAGCAAATTAAAAATAACGATTGGAAAAATGTCTCCACGAAAACGGGATTTTTTTAAAATATTTTTTTATCGAGTAGTTTTAAAAATCCTCGAGAGAAAAGGAGCGAAAAAGGCAAAGGAAGTAAAAGAAAAGCGAAAAAAAGCGAAAAAAGAAGGAAGTTGATGCAAAACAAAAATGAGGCATTTTAGATGAAGGAAATAGTATTCGTACATTGTGTTTTCTTTTTTTTGTTTAATATTTTAAATGAAGGATTTTTTCAAGGAATAATGTTAAAAACATCCTGAAGTCCCCCAAGTCTAAAATATAATCTGCTAAAGTAGTTTTATTTAAATTTAACTTTCCTTAACTGAATAGTTACTTGGTAATTATATATTTTTATACTTTTTAAAATTTACGAGGTAGCTTCTTTATACAAACTTCCATAAAATATTTAAAACACTTGCTCATAGCAGCCATACTAACATTAAAAGATAAAATCTCACACAAACAATAACAAAAAAATGGTTGTAAAGAAGACACAAATGATGGTTTCGTTCACCACTGACGAGGCTTTACAGGTAATTTTCAACTACTTTATAGTTTTGCTCGCGAGCTTGACTGACGCAGACTTGCTTTTGTAAAAACACCTTGGTTTTTATTTGACTTAGTGGACAAACACAGCAATAAAGTGTTATATATACTGGTATACGTGTTATAGATCGCCTCGCACTTCTCTAGTCTAGCTACATTTTTTGAAAATGCTGCCAAAAACCCAACAGCTGTAAGCGAAACAAGCAAAAAGGCACCCAAAGACCCCAACGCACCAAAAAGACCGCTATCACCATATATTCTGTTCTGCAGTGAGTTCCGTGATCAAGTCAAAGCAAAACAACCAGGAATTTCGTCTCAAGGAATATCTAAAATACTTGGCGAGATGTGGACTTCATTGGACGAGACAAAAAAGAAGGTAATTATTATATTTTGGCGCTAGATGCGTTTATTCAAAGTGACAATATGTATGTCAAGGATATACGAGTTTTAAAGCAACGGTATGTTTAAATGTTGGGTGACTTTAATAGAAATATGACGCCATTTTCCAGCAGGCAAGGCAGCAATACCAAATTGAAATGGAAATGTATGAGAACAGCAAGACAGCAGGTGTAGATGCCACCACTGTATCGGACATAGACGAATCGCACTATGAACTAGCACACCAGTTGATGAGCAATGTCAACCCTGCACTGTTGACCAACATACCAGCCGCTTCACCTTCTACAAGCAAGCGGACTAAAGGGCAATCAGACTCTTCTAACAAAAAAAGCAAAAAGTCCGCTGTAGAGGATGCTTCAGCTGCTGAAGGAAAGAAGAAGAAGAAGAGCAAAAAGTCATCTGAATAAAACCAGCGCATTTTTATATTTTGTTTATTAGTAGTATCACATTGACGCATGCTTATTTTTTACCCTATGCTTACATTTTGTTCTTTTCTTTTTAATATTTGTTAATATACACACATCTACTTTAAAATTGGCAAAGTTATAGTATAAATGGCACACTATCTGATGTGCAAATACGCGTTTTTTTATTTTCAAAATATCAGTTTGTTCAGGTGTAAACCTGAAATGAACAAAAAGCCGATAATCTATTCGCTTATAAAGTGGGTAAACTCCAGATACATTTAAGCAACCAAATCATGTTGTCTTTTATTAAGGTTGTTGGGAGAAGTGGCATATTTTTAAACCAAGCTGGTTTACATAATTTTGATTGAATCCGGTAAATGTGTTTCAAAACACAAATTTTCAAGCCGGACTCCATAAACATGTCGCGAATGTATCATTGCCCAAGCTCCTTTTCTTTATGACGTAGCAGCACGACTTTATTATCGGATCTGTGTTCTACTTCAAACCGAAAGTATACGAAAGTAGCAAGACACAGCAAAAACACAGTATTCAGCAATGTGTATTGGCGTAATTAGAAGGTTGGGTAGGAGTCTTCCAAAAGCAATACGAGATTATAAGAGCAATTTTACCACAGTGGCTGGGCCAAAAGATGAAATTATACAAGTGGATCAATTAATTATTGGGGCTGGTGTTGTGGGACTTGCAGTTGCACGCGAGCTATCAAAGCAAAGAGATTCGACGGTTTTGATAGTTGAAAAAAATAAGAGTTTTGGAATGGAGACCAGGCAAGTATGATATACTGTATATTTTTTGCTAGTTGTACAAGTGCACCGGGCCTTGTTGTATAAAAGCGTATTGCGCTCTTGATTTATCTGCCATCAAACTGGGCGAGAAGGGTCTATATATAATTTTGGCTACATTGGTTTTGGTTTTGGTTTTGGGTTTAAAAACTAAACCATATTTGTAAAAAAAACACATACAAAATTAGCTCGAGGAACAGCGAGGTGATTCATGCAGGGATATATTACCCAGAGGACTCGTTAAAAACTAAACTTTGCATCGAAGGCAGTAAATTACTTTACGAGTATTGCAATACAAAGGGTATACCGCATAAAAGAGTAGGGAAGTGGATAGTTGCTGGCGGGGCATTGGACAACACTAGCGGAGCGGGAGAGTTAAAACACCCAGAGAACCAGGATGAGTATTTGTTTTCAATACACGAAAAGTCTAAAAGGTTGGGAGTCAGAACAGAGTTTGTCAACATGGACGACGGTTATTATAAACGGGAGATATCAAAACATTTGGAGGCCTCCTCGATACTAAACAGCCCAAACACAGGCATAGTTGATTCGCACCAGTTAATGCAGAGTCTTTTGTTTGATCTAGTATCAAATGGTGCCGATTATAGTAATAACTCGCAGGTGGTTGGAATAAAAAAGAGATTTTCTGGGGCTGGAGCAAGGGGTTATGAAGTAGATATCAAAACGGACGATTTGGAGTCACCACAGTTCAAGGTTTATGCAAACAACGTCATTAACTGTGGCGGGCTGTGGTCAGACAGGGTATTCAACATGGGACTTGGGTGTGTGTTTGGAGACTCGGGTAAAAATACCTTAAGCCGTGATTTAAACGGGGGAATAACCTACCCGCTAAGATACATATTTGCAAAGGGCAGGTACTATTCTTACCAGCCCAAAGAGACAAAAAAAACAACAAACTTTAGCACCGTGATTGAAAGACTGGTTTACCCTGTTCCGGACAAACACGTGATCACGCTGGGGATCCACTTGACAGTAGATATGGCAGGCCAAATCAAGTTTGGACCTGACATAGAATGGGATACGTCTAACGTGGACTACGATGTAAAGCAAGGCGAGCACATTGATACCTTTTTTGAACAGATCAGAACATACTTGCCCAACATCCAAAAGCAAGACTTACAAATAAACTACAGCGGTATTAGGTACGTATTGCTGCAATTCACAGCCTAGCTTATTTTTAAACCAGATGTTTTATTTTTATTATATTTTTGTAATTAAACATAGCCAACGTCTATTAGGTAGTTTAATTTATTTTATTGTCAATGATTTGTAAATTTTAGGCCAAAGTTAGCAGGGCCCGGTGTGCCGGCTTTTGATTTTGTTATTAGAGACGAGTCTGAGTTTGGGCTGCCAGGGTTTATCAATCTTTTGGGAATCGAGAGTCCAGGATTAACGTCGTCCTTAGCAATAGCCAAACATGTCAAACGTATGCTGTATTAATCATTCCGATCTGGGTAGTACAGTTGTTAATGTATGATTCTTTTTCGGAGTATTAGATTTACATTATATTATATCAGTATTGTTGTTATCTTTGTACTATCAACTTGGTTTGTTACCCTAAAACCGTTGTTTTTATTAACGAAACTACCCTAGTATTGTTTAACATTACTGTTTAAATTCGGGTAGAGGTGTAGTTGTAGTTGTAAATCACTATTCGCAGCTTTTTTTTACTTTTTTTTATTGTTTATTCGCGGTTTTCATTCGATTTATTTGCTTTAATTTGTTAAAAACAGTTTATCCGAAAATCAAAATCAAATAATTCTCGAGTTGGTGGAATTATAGGTGGTGATTTTCTCTTTCCTCGCTCCAATTCAAAAGCTAGAAAAGCTACTTGTCAGTTTTTTTTACAGCCATAACAGATATTACAATTATACTAAAGCTGTGCACATTATTCTAAAAAAAACTCATCGAGGCCAAGTTGTTTGCGGATGTACTATTTTCGCCATTTACCATTCAATTTTTCTAAAAACGAGTGGTGATAATTTAAAGCAAAAGACAGCGATATAGTTACATTCATATTGTTTTGGGGTTTCGTGTTTATACGCCCTTGTTTATTTAGGCGTTGGATAACGCGTATTAAAGATCGAGATTAGGCAGAGAAGAAAGCTTGGTTTATCACTCCAGAATGGCAATTTGTCAATTTTTTTTGAAGGGTAATTGTAGATTTGGAAACAGTTGTCGAAACGAACATGTTCGAAATGATACAGGGTTCGGAAAATGTAAGTTGAGTTTTCAGCTGTTTGCCGTTAAAAAATAAAGCTTTGGTCAATGTTTACAAGGGATCAATGCATTACCAACAAAAGTCAGCAACAACAAGGTGCTTTGTGTATTTATTAATAGCGAGTTACGGGAATTCTGGATTTGGAAATGATAGTAGAACGAGTAACTTGACATCATTTGGATTTAAATCAAACCCTGCAACGTACCCATTACACGAAAACGGTGGTGCAACAGATATATCGTAAGTGTAGTTGTGAGTCTAGCAATGTAGCTTTTTAAAGGATATGTGCAGCGATTCATACAAAATTGCTTTGGATTTGGATTGGAATTAATAGGGTCTCAGGCGTATTAAGTGATTTAAACAGTGCTCCAACATGGAAGCTTAGTTCGTATGGCCCTGGAAAGGATCTTCCGACACTTATAAAAGGTGTAGATGTGTCACCCGAAGAGCTGAGATTTAACCATTACCTGTCACAACAGCAGAACAACCCGCAGCATTACGTAAGGATATAGTTCAGCTTTTATACGTTTTCTGCAGCCTTTATACAATTGTTTTTGAAATATATAGTACAACCAAGCGTTTTGGAGGCTAAGCGAGCCAGCTTTTGCAACACTGGTATAAACCCTATTTGTTTGACTGTTTTTATATCTGAATAGACGCAATTTTTGAACAATGCACAGCAATTTGCAGAAATGAGATACAGAGAAGTAGCTTCTAACCCCAAGCTAGCCATTGAAATGATCAACAACCAGCCACAAAATACATTGCCTGCACCAACTACTGCCACAAACTCAGCATTTGGTAATACATTGCCAACATTCGGATCGAAATCGGCGTTTGGGGCACAGGGCGGGTTTGGTTCTGCAGCGCCAGCACCAGCACCAGCACCAGGGTTGGCCTCAGGATTGGCTAGCCAGAGTCAAAGCAGTAATGTGGCTTTTGGACAGTCTTTGCCACCAACTTTTGGCATCTCAAGTATGCAAAGCTCATTTGGAAACACGGGAATTGGAAATCCCGGACTGCCTGCATTTGGGTCCACTACTGCCTTTGGCCAGAAGCCATCATTAGGACAAGCATCAGCGTTTGGGCAGACATCAGCATTAGGACAGGCATCAGCGTTTGGGCAGACATCAGCATTAGGGCAGGCATCAGCGTTTGGGCAGACATCAGCATTTGGGAAAACATCAGAGACAGGATTTGGAGCTCAGGCTCAGCAACAGGCCTTGCCATTTGGCAGCCAAAATACTCAAAACACACAATCCGCATTTGGTGCTCAGCAAAGCACATTCAACCAACCAAACAGTCAAACATCAACAAACCCAGCTTCGTTGCCAGCATTTGGCCAACAGCAAACAGCCTTACCAACATTTGGCGCCCCTGCAGCCATAGGAATGCAGAACTCAGGCGTTGTTGGATCGGCTTTTGGTAACGCAGCTCAGAGTGCAGGGTTTGGAGGAATGTCACAGGGTTCAGCTTTTGGAGGCGCTGCACAAAGTTCGGCATTTGGGGCTAATTCTAGTGCTTTTGGAAGTACAGAACAAGGCTCGGCGTTTGGCGGATCATCTTTTGGACAAGGTTCTTTTGGCTCGGCTTCTGCATTCCAAAGCACCAACTCAGCATTTGGCCTCAGCAGCAACATCAACAACAGTGGTGGTGGTAAGTATGGCTCAAGGTCGATATTTGGCGCTAATGATGAACAGATCGAGGCCTCTTTGTACGGCCCTGATCACAGACTATCAGATTCAGATATAGCGGAGTACAAAGCCGCTGAATTTAGACTCTTTAACATACCCGAGGTTCCCCCAACCATTGATCTCTGTGAATAGGCTCAAATGGCGGTTCTTTACTTTATTTTTATTTAGTTTTGTATATAGTTCATCCTAATCTAAATATACTTTTATAATTTAAACACCTTGAGAATTACTTTAGTTAAGAATAGACTTAACCCTTAACTGCCAAGTCTCGACTGTAGTATACATTCAGTCCTTCTAAAAATATCCATGGTTGGTTTAATAATTTTATTTTATAGTTTAACCTTGAAGCAAAAAATATAAAATAAGAATAAATCACTATTGGTGCCGAGTGTAATCCCTAAAATGCCCCCAATGACTAGATATTGCCTATAAATCTAGCATTTGCAGCTGTCACCACAGACGCATCTTGACTCTCCCGACTTGCATTTGCAACTGGCTGGAGTGCATTTGGATGGACACGATCCACACTTGCAGCTGTCACCGCAGACGCATCTTGACTCTCCTGACTTGCATTTGCAACTGGCTGAAGTACATTTGGATGGACATGATTCACACTTGCAGCTGTCGCCGCAGTCACATTTGGATGGGCACGACTCACACTTACAGCTATCCTTGACACAGTTCTTGCATAGACTTGAGTATGGTGTACTGGCATAATTGTTTGGTTTGCAACCAGTGTTGCAATTTCTCTGGCTGTTTGTTTTAGTGTTAGTTGTATTGTTCATACTGGAAGCGTTTGACGGTTTGCTTTGGTATTAATTGTATTTATGTTGGTCTAAAGGCGTAGTCGTTCTTATTTAATAATTCAAACTTTGTAAAAAAAGATATAATGATTTGACTTGTCAGTTTTTGATGTTGAGTTTAATTCCAACTCGAGCCATATTTATACTTTTTTTAATTTTCATGTTTACTTCAATTCTTGTTCTGCAACATTTAGGTCGTCAGTATGACGATTCGTTTCTCCACTTCTACTTTGCCTAGTTAATGGCGAGTGAGATGATTAACCCAGTGAATTAACCTACTATCCAATAGCATTAATGTATCAAATGTGGAGCGTTAGATTTTGTTTAGGTTGAGGTTGTACTTTGCCCATTTATGGTTTTGCAAAAATTGCTTACCTAATCACCTCGCAAAAATAGGAAGGAAAAGCACCATAAGAGCTTATCACATTTAGTTCTAGAACCTCAAACTAACCGTTTTTTGGTATAAGAAAGCTGCTGTACTCAAATAGCTTAAATCCCTCAACTTCAATTGGTGTCGGTCAGCAGCTCCTATCTATGTACCTTTACCAGATACCATGATTAGATGAAATAATAAAAATAGTTTTATTTTATAAAATGTCGAATCAATGCTATTTTTATCCAATAGCAATTAACTCTCAAATGCTAGCTTTATTTATCTTTTCCCAAATCCATTGTTGCAATTGAACTTAAACTTTCTTTTTAATTCAGTAAAATTACAATAAATATCGCTATTGGTAGTTATTGATGATTAGATATGGCAATCAGTATGTTTATTTTTTTTTGGAGAACAGCATCATTCCTCTTGAGTTTATAATGCCCTTTAAGTAAGGCGGTAAAGTATGCTCTTAATGTCGAGGTTCCACATGGTTCTGCAATTAAAAACCATACATGAGCTAAGCCTAACAATAGAAACGGCGATATGAGGCCGAAAAAAAAAGGAGGATATCATACTTTAATTCAAAAGATGATAGGATGGCATTAGTTTCGCAAAAAAAAGAATCTTTGCCCCAAATATTTTTGTGCCTGTGTCATATAGTGCTAGGAGATACAGAATTACAAGTATTTTGGTTTTAATTTATTCATTCACTAACTACTAACCCTTCCTTTTTCAGTCTACCGGGGTGTGTAGCGCAAATGTTGAAGTAATAGCAGCGATTACCCCCCCCCCCCCCCC
>LUVW01000024.1:327486-427330 GCA_001661515.1 Capniomyces stellatus
CCCCCCCCCCCCCCCAAACTAAGGCTGTAAACTACAAAGCCAGGTGTAGGTTAAAGTTGCAGTACATTTGATTGGCTACTTGACGAAATTCTTGGAAAAGTATTAAATGTTCAAAGTGGTAGTTTCCGGGGAATGTAGTTTTGTTTATTTATTTTATTTGTGTGATTTATTAGCAACAGGATCAACATAACAAAGCATCTGATGAATGTAGTGTGTCATTCTCAAGCCTTCCTGTATATACAATGTTTCATCTATACCCAACATGCTTGAGTTGGATAGTCCCAGAGTACTGAGGCAGTTTATATTATGTTGAGGTACATCAACATATGATATAAAGTAAATAGGCCAGCATTAGCGAGTATGTATATAAATATGTTTCAGCGAATATCAATCTGTGAATTTATGGTACTTTGCTCCACTTGCAACCAATTATATAGTCAATTTTTTTGATAATACGTCTAGCAAGCGAGAAAAAAAAAGATGGGACTAAAAACTACCATTGGTAAAATTCTACCAAGTTGGAGCGAGAGTTATTGACATTGTCATAAAATGTAATTCGGAGTTTATTAAAATTTGAATCTGAAACTAAACAGGTAGAGCTAAAAAAGCAATAAATATACAGGGAATAATGGCAGGAAGAGTGTTGGTACAAGCAGTAGACACTATTTATCCTTTCTTCCTCTTGAGGTGTCATATACAGACTAACAAACCACAATAATATGTGCTAGAACTAAGCACTGAGTGAATATGTGATGTATATGCTTTATAGACAAAAACTATTGAATGCTTTGATAGTTTGGAGGAGGAGCTTCATCTTTTACGTCAGGTTCAGGTTGGGTGTTTGATTGTCCTGTTTCGTAATCTTTAGGTGGACCAGGCTCGCTAGTGTTTGGGTTGGCGACAACTTGCTGTATAATGACTCTGGAGTTTCCAGGCAAGTGGGATAGGTCAGGGATGTTGCTCAAGTCTGCGTTTGGCGACTCGATTATATAGACTATTCTAGTTTCAGGATGCTGGTCTTGTACAAGCAGCCGCTCGTTATGGCCTTGACGCTGGGTTTGGCACCTTGATTCATTAGACGTGGACGTTTTAAATAATCTGTCACTTTCCTCTACACTGGAGTCGATGGCATAGCATGCATGGATCAGTCCTAAAAAGCCGCAAAAACGCATTTTTTTTAAAAAATATTTGGTGACTTTCAGATTACCAGGCAACACAGAGTCAATTTTAATTTTCCTTTCCACACTCTCCGCTAATAATGTTAGTTTATGAAGTGGAATGGCGTTTATAGATTTGGGGTAGAAGCATAAAGCACGGATACTGAACCAATATTACCTGGGAAATATCCTAAGCAGGTCAGACCTATATTTATAAAAAGGTCAGCCGAAACACCTCTCTGTAAAAGCACACCTACTGGCGGAAAAAATATGCTAATAAATCTATTGACTTCGGTAGACATTTTATAAGGCGTATTCTGTTTCGTCTGTAGTGTGTTCTGGGCTAGTTGTCGGGTTGATGTTTTACTATTATTGCTATATCAGTGCTTTGTTATTGTTCAAACGGCGTTTTTTGTTTTTGTTTTTGGCTTTGCTTTTAAAAAGGCAAGAGAAAAAAATATATATATAAAATTTAGTATTTGGTTAATCTGCACTTTAATGTGGAATTTATAGATTTTAAAAAGCTAAGCAAAGGTGAGGAAAAGAAAATAAAAAATTCAACAAAAACTCGGCAAAAGCAAAAAATAGAGAATAAAAGGGCTGATAAGTAAGTTCGTTGGACAATCTAATGTAATTGGAGGGTGAAGCTTTCTTTAATCGTTAGTAAGAGCTGGGCGGTTTAATTGAGGTAATTTGTTTAAAAGGTAGTTACCACTGTTATTATTTTTGTGCAGTTCTATTGGTTTGTATTGGCTTTTCTATATAGCGTATTGAACAAAAAAAACAACAGGCGCATTACCTTTTATACAAGTTGATACACAACTTGGTCAAACAGGACAAGGTCACCTGAAGAGGAAAAATTTGCTTTTTGTTAGGGTTTTGTTTTAAAATATCCTAATTTAGTAACATAATTTTGCCAAGACTTTTATCAATGCTATTTTACGTTTTTTCAACTTTTTATTATACATTTTGCTTTTTTTTTTAAGGACTGCATTATAAATTAGGCTTTTTGACTAAATTAATCCAGCTATTCGCTTACTTTGATTCAATTTATTGTCTTTTTTCGTTGATTGGTATTGTGGAAATAATAATTGGTTCGTTTGAGGTAGATTATTTGGCGGTAAATTCTGGGAATGTAACAACACATCTACATAAAGCGTAAAGTTTAAAAGATTCCTTTGACTGGACTACTTGTTAAAAACGCAATAGACTTCATCCAGATCCAAGGTGACAATTAGAGTGTATGATTCTTAGTTAAAGTGTTTTGTCCGAAGCACAATGCAGTAGATACGGCCATGTTTTCATCTATGAGCCTTACAGACACAAGCAGCTTTAAAAGGCAGTAGAATGTTCTAAAGTTCCGCTAGCATTCCAGTGCGGTTAGATGAACCATCCAAATATCCCAGGATACACATTATGGGTTCGGGGAAGATATAATATTGAATAGATATTATTATTGGGCTCGAAATGTACATCTTCAAAAGATTGCTCGTGTAAATTATAACAAATAAGGCGCATGTGGTGCATGTAACAACGACAAAAAAAAAAGAGTAAAGGTTGATAGAACAGTCAAGTGTACCAATTATTGGTGTAAAGATGTGTTGTTTATTTAAAACGAATCCAACACTGGCAAAGTAAAAAAAAAGATAAGCTGATTAACCAAGTTTATAACAAAAGGCCATGCTATGTGAAATAAAGTATAAGGCAAATGTGCACGGATACTTTTATTAGACAAAGCGAATCAAGATACGGTGTTATAGTTTGGAGGAGCTTGTGTCTGTTTTATGTCAACCATAACTGGCGTGTTTAGATTTGCAGAGTTTCCACTCGTTTGAGCAGTAGCAGTGAGGTTTGGTTGGGCTGGAGCTTGTTGGATAACAACATTTACGTTTTGAGGGAGACCAGAAAGGTCGGGGATGGTGATTGTGTTTGGGTTTGAGTTGGCTGACCCAACCACATAGATCACTCTGGTTGAGGGGTTTTTAGCATGTCCTAGCAACACTTTGTCCTCTTCGTTCAATCTTGTATCAATAATGTAGCAGGCGTGGATTAGACCTAATGCAAAGGCAAGGTCAATTAGTAATGTATTTTAAAGTTGACTTGGTGTAAAAGGATTCAGGTATAAAGATATTTGTGTATAACGTACAATATAACCGTTGTTGTTGTTGTTGTTGTTGTTGTAAAGACGCATGTATTTGTTAGTAATATTGGAAGCTTCGATTATACTAACCTGGAAAGTATCCCAAACATGTTAGGCCGATATTTATAGCAAGATTGGTCGAGAACCCAGTTTCTGCTAATACACCGATTGGTGGGCATACGACGCTTAAAAATCTATTTCCTGTTGTAGACATTATATGGTTATTAAATAAACTATTTCTGATATAGTCTAGCTAGTGGGTATTAGATGTTAAGTTTCTGTTTGATAGTAGCAAATTGTCTCTTATAATTCTAAAAAAGTAGATTACTTGAGAACTTTATGATCGAATAAAAGAGCAATGCCTTGCCTATTTATACCAAAACTGAAAAAAAGGACAGCTTCCGAGAATAAAAAAAAAACTTGAAGCAAAACTCGGAAACAAGTAGAATTTAGAAAGGAAGATTAAGACCAAGATTAAAAAAACTGAGCAAAACTACAGTTATTTTTGTTGAAGTTTTTTTCTGAACAGTTAACTAGTTAGATTGTCAATTAAAATAAATAATGCTGAATTGGGTACTCTCATCTTTATTTCAACAATGTCGGTAATTTATCTCGAAAATAACGTATATTTCTAGTATTCTCCCGACAATATCGAATTTGAAAACTAACCTAGATGACAAAAGTTGAATATTGTTGTTGCACCAATCAGCAACTGCGCAGTTTTGTACATTCTTTCAAAAATTCAAGCAGTAATAACTTGGCTAGTGGGTGTCATTTGTTTATTGATAGATTGAAATGAATGAAAGCCAAACAATCACAAACTCACAAACTTCCAGCGTAAAATGCATTCCCAAATACAGGTAGTTAAATGGTGGATTGATACTGCTATACTGGCAGTTGGCTTTTAGTTGTGTTTAGAGTTGCTGTAGCGATCAACTGAACTCGATGTATTTTCCTTCTCTTCTGTACTTTGTGATTTGCGAAATGAGATTGAATAAGTTTTCCAATTTTGGCTAGCCCTAGATTTGCTGGTTAAAAGATGTTGGAAGTTTTATAGGGATGAAGGGATTTATTTATAATGAAAGGTCATCCGTATTTCGTTTCGTTTTGTACTCGATTTTGTGCATTTATTGGCTTAAAATCATGGTGCAAGAAAGTAGACGTTGCTCTTTTGGTAAGTCAGTTTTCAACGCAAAGTGTGTAATGTTAGATGCACAAAGACAGTGCGTGATTATTTAATTAAAGTAGACTTTAGTGGGATTGGGTAGAAGATGGATAATCTTTTTAAACTGTTCCCGCAAGAAAATATATCTATTAGTTATCACGTGACCAAAGGTTTTTAATTAATTTTATTTTAGTGCCGCAATGTTTATTGCTCTAGGGAGTCACTTTGTGCTTTATTTGTAATTTACAATGCCGACGGTATTTTTTATGACTTACTAACAGAGTTTTAAAGTCCTTAGACCTTTGGCAATATGTTTTAGTATGTTGCATGTAAAATGACCAGAACCTTTTTTTTAATGTGACAGGATGCCAATATATTTGTGCTTTGGGTCGTGATATAATGGCACAAGTAACGGAGTTGAAAAGACGGTGTTCTATTATAAAGATATAGAAGGAGGAGTGAGAGAGAGAATCGCTTTCAGGGATGATTATAATATTATCGAAAGACTTTAAGCTTGTTGAAAATTAAAAAAATTTGAAAAAAAAACATGTTGGTTTTTGTAGTTGTGTTTCCCACGCACAAATAGGCAAATTTGGAACCTTCAGGATGTGGCATTAGGCTATACAGGTTATATAGACAAACCCCTTAAAAAGTAAAGGGCAAGAAATGAAATATATAAGCAAAATAAAAGCAAAATGAGTGATGTTGTTATAGTGAGTAGTAGGTTTTTTTTTAATTCTTTGGAGCAAGCCAGTATAAAAGATCCAAACAATAACAATAGAAATAGTTTGGAGTATGTAGTAGGAGGGGGGGGGGTATGATGGTTATGGGGGCGGGGGGGGGAGAGGAGGGATATGTGATTATGGTGATTTCAGAACTAGTCATAACATGTGGTTAAATAAAGCAAAGTTTACAACCACTATCAAATTTTAAGCTTTTATTTTTTCCCAAGTTTCGAGTTGATTTTTTTTATTTTATCAAGGTTCTCGAGTTGATTTATTGTTATTATATTAAAACCAAAGATCATTTTTATGGGGTATTGATAGGTAAATAGGTCGATTTTGGATTAAGACTATTTTTTTGCATTATGTATGTTGTAAATTAGGTTATTTTTCTACCAGTACATTTGAAAGGCTTAATTGGGCGTTGTTTTTTTTTATCTTATTGTTTACTGATATATTATTTGGGGTAGAACTTTGAATAGTCGAATGCTGATAAGGCAATAATAAAAGAAAGACATTAAACAGGTACATAGTGAACACAGAGCAACCGAGTTGGTAGTGTGGAAGCGAGTGCATTTTATAAAGAATAATAGATAAGGCAGACTGCTTGCAGAAAATTTTAAATAAATACATTTATTAATGAGAAAGACTGAATAAGGCGAAAACGAGTTGTAAGGCGTTTAGTAAATGGATTAAAATAATAAACAAAGGGGAAAAATGGAAAACAATAGCAATAATAACGAAACCAGTAAAGAGAAAAGGAAAGAGAGTGAGTTGAAGAAGGGGAAAAAAGTGGATTGGGCTTCAGAAGAAAAGGAAATTGTGGGATGGAGAGATAGGGATCAAGGAGGTATGCTTGATGTGGCAGAGAGCAATAAAGAGCAAGCAGGAGCGAAGAGGGATGGGAGAGGTAGGCAGAAGGATGGCAAAAAGAACAAGAGTAAGGGGAAAGGGGTGTCAAGAAAGGTCAGTGTTGCATCGACCAGTGGTCCTGGGAGCAATGAAAATGGCGAGCAAAATAGGGGAGCAAGCCAACACCAGGGGTTGATATATGTAGATGGAGGTAGGAGCTTTGGAAAGCAAAAGGGAAAAGGGAAAGCGGGTGCCAAGTCAGGTTCAAAATCAAACTTGGAGTTGGAGTGGGCTGATAATGTTGGAAATGGAATAGTGGAAGATGATGGGCAGAGGCGGGGTAAGGGGGGGTATAGAGATGAGAGAGGGGATAGAAATGAGATAAAGTTGGCAGGGATAAGTTCAGGGGTGTCGAGTTGGCAAACAACAGCAACAAACACGGCGTCAAATTCGTTTGAGACAAATCGGTACTTGGAAGGACGGGGAAGTATTGAGGTGATGTTGAATAAAGGAAGTGATGGGGGTACTGGTAGGAGTGATGGAGGGAATAGGTATGAGAATGGTGTGGAGTTTAGACCAAATGGACAAGAGGGTTATACAGAGAGTTATACAGAGGAGGAGGAGGAGGAGGAGGAGGAAGAGGAAGAGGAGGAGGAGGGGGTTGGTACTAGACAGGGAGGGGTAGGTGGCGAAAAAGATGGTTCAGGTATAGAGTCAAGTGTATTGGCGAATGAAAGAATAGGGGAAGAGGAGGGAAGGAGGGAAAGAGAGGCGAGTAATAAGGGTAGAAACAGCGCATTTGCAGTTGGGAGCGTTGATAGTGAGGAGTATGTTGATGTTGGAGAGAGTAATGATAGAGGTAACAGAAGATTTTAATAGTAATTTGATATAGAAAGTAGTTTACGTGAGTTAAAAAGTGATAATAGGGAGTTAAAAAGATGAAAATGAAAAAAAAAACAAATAGGAATAGGCGAGAGAAAACCAGATAAGAAGGCGATATTCGGATATAATGTCGAGGAGGAAGAAAAGGAAAAAGAAAAAGAAGAGGAAAAGGATAATGGAGAAGAAAAGGAAATTAGAGAGGAAAAAGAAAAGGGAAAAAAGCAGCAGAAAAAGAAAGAAGAGAAGGAAAGGGGGCAGAATAAGAAAAAGGGGATTCGCGGGTCAAAGATATTTATGGTGTCGTCATCAGGATCAAACATGTCAGAGTCAAGTATAAATTCAAGGACGAATTCGAATTCAAATCTACACAATAGTGGAGTGAGTATGGGGAACAAAGTGGAGGGGGGCATTTATCGAGGCAAGAATTTAGAGGGCGGTAGAAGTAAAACAAGACTGAAAACAGTGACTGAAGAGTTTGTGAGGAGGAAAGATGAAGGGAAGAAAGAGGAAGAGAGGAAAGAGGATGGGGGTGGGAGTGGAGGTGGAGATAGGGGAGTTGAGAAGAGTAAATTGGGGGCAAGAGGAGGTCAATTGAAGGCAATAAACCGAGTGATGTCAGATATGTCAAAGTTGGAGTTTGAAGAAAAGGGGAATAACGAGGAGAAGATTGAGGAGAATTCGGAAAAGTATAATGAAGATGCAGATTTAGAAGATAACAGAGAGTGTCGATTGAAAAGAAGTAAAACCAGATCGATGTTTAATATTGAAGATGTAGTGGACGATGTTAAGAATAGAGAAGGGAAAGAGAATTTGAATAGTGAAATAAAGGATAAAGGTGATAATGAAGAAAGTTACGGGAATATAAACACAAATACTGAAGAAGGAACAAAGGCAAAAGAAAAAGAAGAAGAAAAAGAAGAGGAAAAAGAAGAGATAAATGTAAATGTAGGAAAAGTAGAAGAGAAAGATAGCGATGGATTAGGAGGAGAAGGGGAAAGTGGAGACAGTAATTTGAGGGTTAGATACATTGCAGGAAGTTTACAATCATCAAATTTATGTAGTAATGCGAGTTCAAGTTCAGACGATTATAGCGATGATGATGATGACGAAGAAGATGAAAATGGCGGGTATAGTGATGGTGAATATGCAAGTAGGAGTCCGAGCGATAATGAAGAAACGGTAAAAGAGGAAACGGTAAAAGAGGAAACAGTAAAAGAGGAAACGATAAATGAAGAAACGATAAAAGCGAATACAGATAGAGATGAGAATGGAAATGGAACAGAGGTAGAGACGAATTTGGTCAAGTCAAAATCACAATTAGTAGATTTAAAGTTATTGGCTAATGAAGAAACACAGCAAACACAAACACAAACACAAACACAAACACAAACACAAACAAACACAAATAGGAATATAGACTTGGAAACAAAACAAATTGTAAACACAGAAACGGGCACAAAAGTGCAAGATAACTTAAAGCCAATGGCTAGATTAGTAACAGATAACAACAACATTAATAAAAATAATAAAAACACTATGATTGGTGGAGAAAAGGAAAGGGAGAGAGAAAAGTCAAGTACACCAAAGAGCACAAAGTTGACAGAGTCAGAGTACTTGAAAACAAGTGCACAGATCCAGGCACAGCAGCAAAGGCAGTTGGCTTTAATCCAAGAACATATTGAGCAAAAGATAAAACAGACGTACAGATTTACAGGGACAAGTTCATTGTTGGTGGCTGAGCGACTGGAGGCGTTGCTGGGGAGCAGCGGTAATTATGTGGGGGGGACTGGGGGGATTGGGGCGAGTGTGTTGGTAGGAGGAGTTCTGGATATGAGTTATGATTGGGTAAAAAACAGCGATAGACCATTTGAAAGAAGCGTTTTACGGAGCGAAGAGTTGATGAAGTACGACAACTTGGACCTGAACTTGAGTCTGAATGTTGATGCAGATGTAGATGTAGATGCTGATTTAAATTTGGACTTGGACTTGGATTTGGATTTGGATTTGTTTTCGGGTTTAGATACTGATTTAGGGCTGGGATTAGGGCTGGATTCTAGTGTGGATTTGGATTCAAGCTTAGATAGTGGTTTAGATCCGAGGTTGAATTCTGGATTGAAGAGTAGGTTTACAAACAAAGCCAGACCATCGAGTAGAGAATACAGCGATAATGAGGACGAGGACGAGGACGAGGATGAGGATGGGTACGAGGGCGAAAATGGAATTGAGATTGAGGATGAAAACAAAGACAAAGTTGGGTATAAAAGTACAGGCAGGAATATAAATAGGAATGTAGGCAGAGATAGAATCAGGAATAGTAATAGAGATCTGGGGTATGCCAATGAAGTCGAAAAGAGGTACTGGGAGTCATTAATGCCTCCAAAACCAACGTATGGTGCACAAAACAGCAGCGAAGAGAATGGGTATGTATCAGGTGCCAATAGTATAAGCATCAACAAAGAAACGCCCAACTGGTTGAAGCCACCGACCCAGAAGGAAGAGGAGGTGTACTATGTGCCCAAGAGACGATTCATTATAAAACAAGGGGTTGTTCAAGGCAATAATTCTGAGCTGATGGATGCGGAACTGGCGTTTGATGTAGGGCAAAGGCTGGGCCAAAGTTCATTGGGGCAAGGAGGAAATGGAGACGACTCGGACGACTCGGATGAAGATCCCGAAGAGTTCCGAGTGGTTGTAGGGAAGTATGGGGGGCCAGTTGGGGGACATAGGCAGAGGGAAAGAGAGAATAGCCAGGAAGAAAAGGAAAAACGAATGAAAAGAAAATTTGTAATGAGAAGGATAAAGCAAAGGAGAGCTAAAATCCAGGTGGATTCGAGGCTTGAGCCACGGCACCTCAAATTCCTGATGAAGAGCGCAGCTGAACTCAAAATGGCAATGCGCCAAAACATGGCAGCTCTAAAGTCCAAAATCGTTGCACCCCCCAGACTAGTCACTATCAGTGTAGCGTCGCTTGAGACGTGGAAAGGAAGGCGGATTCCTGGTCTCATAAACCTCAAGAACTATGTAGGTGCAAGTATGATTCCTGAGGAGATGTTGCAAATAGGCAGAATGGTCCAAAGACCCACCAATCCAAATACCAACATTAACACCAATACCAATACCAATACAAACTCTAAATCAGTGTTTGGTAATACAAATGGGGTTGAGAGTTTTCTAGGCGGTGGTGGAGGCGGTGGAGGCGGTGTTGATGTCAAGAAAATTAAGAGTTTGGCTATGGTTGGGCTGCCCATAGCCAACGAGCTTTTGAACGCAGAGGCAAGGCTGAGCTGCAGGTACATGAGCTGCATCAAGTTTGTCTACATTGTGCAGACATTTAAAACCGCAAGAGATTGTGATCTAGCTGCCACTCACGCCAATTCAAATGCCAATTCAAATCCCGCTAAATCCAAACTCAAAATACCCTCTATAGGATCGATAGGTTCCATAGGTGTTGGTGGTGTTAGGCTGAGGAATTCCCAGAGCTCCGTTGCGTTTGGTGCTGCTGGTGTGTCCAGCAACAATCATTCCACCAACTTCAACCCAAGCACTTCAGTAAAAAACGATCATACTGCTTTTGCTAGGAGAGGTCAGGCTGGGCTAGGGTATTTGTATAACTTGAATGTCTCTGCTGTTGCTGATTCAAGCCAACAATCCTCAATGCGTTCCACTAGCGGCAACTATTACCCCGTCATCTCTCATAAATCTTCTTCCAATCGCCCGCCAAGCGTCAGTAGTGACGTTGATGAAGAGTCCAAGTCTTTTGTCTTTAACGGCTTTTTCAATAGAATTTTTAAACGCGATAATTGATTTTCTTTTCTTTTCTTTTCTTTCTTTATTATTATCCATTTGATTTTATTATATTCAAATTGCTCTTGTTTTTATAAAAGTAAGCACCGAATGACACTGTAATTCCTACTTCTAATGCTCAAACTAAAGTGATTGTTTGGACTGGATTTTGAAAGAAACAAAACTTGAACCAAATGATCTTTTTTTACACATTCGAATGGTCATAATACGTGGGAATCTGATCAAAAACGTGAAAGACGCAGTAGCGTTAGAGAGAGTTTGGTAAAGTAAAAGATGTAGTAGGCAGAGAGGAGATGCCTGACAACTTCCACAAGAAATGTTTGGAAGAGAGTAAAGACACTACAGAGAAAAGTAACATTGAAGATGTAAAAAAAAAAGGACTGCGGTGAGAGAGAATGTATGTAAAGTGGCGCAAAAAGGTTGTTGGAGAGAATCAAGAAAAGTACAATACGCCAATTAAGCGAAAGAGCCAAAGTAAATAAAAAAAAGCTCTGTTGGATACCTTCAAGATTGATTTATCAAAAAATAGCGCAAAATTCGATGCTTAGTTCCAGAAAATTGAAATCCAGTTTATTGATCTTATAAACGAGACGCTCGAGACTCTTGAGACCAAACTCAAAAACCAGTATGCCGAGAAATTGGCAACCCCGATCCAATAAGTACCATTATTTTTTTACTTTATAAATAACTCTGTGTTATTGTTTCTATGATTGTAAATGTGTCAAATAAATGTAGTTTCTACACTTTTAGTCACGAGTTTAAAGATAAGGCATTGATATTCTGGATTGAACTTTGGTTTGGCAGTTTCAAATAGTCATAGTTAATCGGTTCTGAAAATACAAAACCTACACGCACTCAATTTCAATAACATAAATAAACTAAAATCTACACACACCGAAGCTATTTTTCAACAAACCAATATATGGCAAGATATCAAGCCGGTTTATGGCATTTGGTGCTTGTTTCGTCACCAAGCAGAATCTGAACTCTTGATAGAAGCATAGAACAGCAAGTGCGTTTATGTTTATTGACCAGTGGTGTGTAAAGCGTTGAAAGTAAATAATGATGTACTGCACCATTTACAACCACGCCGATTCTATAATGCTAAAGTATTGTTGATTAGAAACATGAGAAGATTGTGGAAATCAGACCAATTCAACTTGAAATAGTCCAACATAACATGAAACAGACAGAAAAACAGAAAACCACGGCTAAATACAAAGAAGCATAACAATGTTTAAACCACCGCCTATTGGTGAGCTGAACGGCTAAACTTCAAATTGAGTACTAGTAAAGTAGGAAATGATTCTAGAGAGAACAGAATCAGGTATACACCACATCCGATAATGCGATTTCTCTCCAACCAACATCCCCACAACAACATGTATGGTTTCATTGAACTGCTTATACAGGATTGCAAAGTATAACATGATATTTAGAAGTGAAGATAAGAGTGAATTTACTAAAATGTGTGTTTATACTATAAGGTGAACACGAAAACAAGAGTAGAGTGTGTTTATAGTTAAAACTGAGAACCAAGTTTACAATAGTAAAAAGGCTAAACCTAAACCCAAAATGAAAATGAAAATGAAAATGAAAATGAGAACTGAGAACCGAGTTGGGTCTGATTCTAGTAATTTTGGTCCATGGTTTATTTGTATAAATACCGAGTGAAAAGCACTATTTTTATTTTCTCATCAGCAAGTCGTTTTCAAGTAGTAATATCAGCAAACAACTAAAATCAAACAGCAAACAGCAAACAGAAAACAGCAAACCAGTATTATCAAACATGAAGATCAGCACAGTCAGTATTCTAGTCAGTTTCTCATTGGCATCAGTTTCAGGAGCCTGGATTTCAGATTTAGATCCAGTGACTCAAGGAGGTAATGCAGGGGATACGCTAGACAGAAGCAAAAGGACCGTGGATGAAGATTATATCGAGTTGGAAAAGGTGCCATATATTGTTTCCCTCCACATTTCAATAAACGATTATAAAAATTCAGTCAAAAAGCGATGTGGAGGATCGATAATTTCAAAAAACTACATTCTTACATCTGCAAGTTGTCTAGGTAGGTATATGTATGGTGAGGATGAGTTGGAGATCGAGTTATTGTCCAACTCAAAGTACAGCTTTGTGAGAGGAGAAAATAAGTTTGTAGCAAGTGGAGCTATAGTGCACCCAAAATACGATTTTGCATCGTATGGATACGATATTGCGTTGATAAGAGTTGATAATACGGAGCTCGATAATTTTGAGATAAATTATGCCAAGATCTATAATGGTGGAGTTGATTCACTGGATAAGACTCGTGTTGCTGGGTGGGTGAGGACGTATGAGGATGACATCACGCTTCCGGGAAAAGAGCTGAAGGCAACAGATGTGAGCCTTTTGGATAGAGACGATGTTTTAAAGTACTTTGAGATAAAGAGGCACATGCCTCACGGTGCAATGTTTTACTACAATAAGGGAGATGAGACAAAGATTTATGGGGATTTGGGAGGGCCACTTTACTTGCCTAATCATGGTAATGCGTTGATTGGGTCGATTTCGTATGGAAGAAAAGAGAACATCACTGAAGAGTTTAAAAAGGCCAGGCTCGATAATATGTCAGAAGATTTCCGACATGTTGACGTAGTCACAAGGTTGCGAGACTATTTGGACTGGATTTTGGAAAACACAAAACTTGAACCAAAAGATATTCTTACACACCCGGATGACTATGACACGTGGAAGGTAGCCAAGGACTTGGAGGATACTGCATCGTTGGAAGAGCTTGGTAAAATCAAAGCTGTCGTAGCTAAAGAAAAATTGACTGAAAATATCAATAAAAGCTTTTTGGTAGAAAGTACAAACTTTGCAAACAAAATTTTGAATGAACAAAAAAAGAAATTGATTGATGAGTACACCAAAGATTATTTCGGCATGAAGGAAGAACTTAATAAGGAAATACGTGATTTTGAACAAAAAATAAGGCAAAGCATTATTGAAGATGGAAAAAGAAGCAGTGACGAGAGAGTAGGTGCGGGTAAAGTAATACAAGATGGAATAAAGGAATATCATGACGAAGCGTTGAATTATCTAGTACAGCGTTTAGACATAGAAAATGGTTTGAGCAGAATAAGGAATTCTGCAACAGATGCCACACAAATTTTTATGGATAACAAAGTTGGCTCTGAGTTCGAGCACATTAAGGAAAGGCTGGGAGAGTTGAAGTCTGAATCGCACATTTCTTCAGATTTGTTTGAGAAAGAATTGCTTGAACTGGAAAATGATTTGCATTTAGAATCTGTAGAAGGTGTAAATCCAATTTTAGGTGATATTGTGAACTCTTTCCAAGATTATGAAAGCGTCGAGCTTGACAAATTGTCAAAAAAAGTTAAAGCACAATTAACCAGCTACGCAATATTGTTGTCCAAAGCCCTTGAGGCTAAACTAGCAGTTGAATACGCGCAGGAACAGATAAACTCAGTCTAGTGATTGTTTTTATTTAAATCGCGTTTCTACTTGGCGTTTTTTTTATTTACTGGTTTTTTACTTTTTGATGTTTTTACTATTTCATTTTGCTAAAAAATAAAGATAAATGACATTATCCATACAATATTTTTTTAGTCTCCATCGTGTTTATACGATATCGCGTTGATAAGATTTGATATTGTGGAACTTCACAAACTATGATGGATTATGCCAAGATTTGAAACAATGGAGTTAATATTTCACACAAAGTTAATTGCTGGGTGAGGATGATTTAAGACAACAAAACTCTACCCTCAGGAAGTCTGGTGAAGGCGGCATATGTGGGCCTTGTGAATAGAGGCGGTGTCTTAAAATGTGTTGAATGTAAGGGATACTTGCTCCACAGTGCGTTGTTTTTGATACAAGGTGATGGAAAAGTACATAGCGGGGATCTGGGAGGGTCACTATGCTTGCCTGAATACAATGGTACATTGACTGGGTTGGTTTTGTATAATGGCTATCTAATGGTTATTGACAAATATAGAAAGATAAAATTGAAAAGTGATCCAAGACTTGCAGAAAATTTAAACATTGAAACAAAGTTGAGAGATCATTTGAACTGGATTTTGAAAGAAGTAAAACTTGAACCAAAACATTTCAATAATAAAAAAAAAGCTTGAACCTAAAGATATATTTACACACCTGAAAGAGTATGGCAAGTAGGAGGCAATCAAGGACATTGAGAGCTCAAGAGTAGATACTGAGTATAGCAAGATTCGACAGACTGTGGCAGAAGAAGCTTTTTTTTTACCAACGATATTGGCAAGCAGACAGCAGCAGGGTTCTTGGAAAACTTGAAAGTGGATATAAAAGAAAATGGTTGACAAAGTATCGGTTGGAGAGATACCGTATTTAAGAAGTTTTGGTTGCTGGTATTGCCATATTTGGAGGGAGGGGCAAAAGTGAGAATCGATCGTGATGTAAAGAGGAAAGACGTAAATATTGGCTAAAATAAATGAGCCGAGAGGAGGCATGAGTGTTGGTGATTCGGATTATATGGACTTTACATTGAATGGTTTGGCCGATTTACCTGGTTCTGTGGTCAGAAAGGAATTGTGGTCAGAAAGGAATTAGAGGAGATGCTTGATCAATACCGTGTTAAAGTGACAGGGGAGGCAGGTCCCCTTTTTAAATGAAGTGAGTTTAAATGAACAAATTGCTATTAAAGCTACCTATTCTAAAAAGCTTTATGAAGGGTATGGAGATAAGAGTTAGGGAATATTACAACAGAAAATTGGCAGCAGAGTCTGGGCAGTAAAAAGGACTATTTAGTTTTATAGTACGTTTTAAATATTTTGAAAGAGAGTTGGGTGTCGGGGGGATGGATAGAGTAATGTTTTAGTGTAATATTATTACGGGTTTATCACAAGATTATTAAATAACATTAAACAAAGCAAGAAAATAAAACAAATCGGTTCTGATTTATTTTATTGTGAAAGTAAGGACCTGTCCGCTCAGTCTCGATGACACTTGTAACAGCCCCATTCCTCACTTTAACACGTACAACTTGATTACTAAAACTGAAAGACGTCAGTATATCACCAGCCCTTATTATCGACTTGGAGTTAAAACCAGAGTCTAAAAGAGTCTGTTGGCAATTTCGTAGACAGAAATAAAAAAGTAAAGTGTTGAACAATGGTATTTAGATTAAAAGTGTAGTATATTTTGAGTTTAAGAAATATAAAAAATATATATATAATTATAAAAGAAAAGTAAAAAAAAAGGGTAAAAGGGGTAAAGGAAAAAAAAGTCAATAAAGGGATATGTTGTGTTGAATAGAAAGCAAATGGAAAGAATTAGGAAGTTAAAAGTTAGCAAAGAGGTAGTTGGTAATGTAGGAAGGGAGTTTGAGTTTTTGGACAAAGTCGGAGCCGTTGTTTGAGGAAAAGAGACCAAAATCGGTGAAGAATTTGGAGTTGAGGCATACAAAGATGGCAACAAAGAGGAGGAGTAAGGAAGAGATGAAGAAAAAGTAAAAGAAAGCGATTTTAGATCTATTTTTGTTGGTGGAGGGGGAGTAGATTGGTTGGGAGGTTTGGTTTTTTGGAGAGATCCAGAAGAGGAGGGTGGTGTGGAGAATGTCAAATTTGGGGATTAGCGTGAAGAGGAAGAGGAAGAAGAGGATAAAGTGGGAAATGAAAAAGTCGGCGATAAATAGGGATGACTCGATGGCTTTGCAAGTGGACTCGCGAAGAATGATTAGGGGGTTATAAGAGCTCCAGTTTCCAGACCACCAAGCAATGTTTGCGTTGGAGGACAAAGACTCTCTGGTGAGGAAGATTGCGTTGAGGATGGAGAAGAGAGCGGATTGGTTGTAGACAATGACAATGACACCAAAAACGGTTCTGTTGAAGCTGAGGTTTTCGGCGAGGTAGATGAAGAAGACGGTGGCAAGAGTGAAGAAGATTTGGATGATTCTGGAGAGGATAAACATGAAGTTTCCGAAATTTGAGGGTTTGATATTGATAAGTTTGGAGAAGATTATGGAGAAGATGCAGAAGAGCCAGTTGGTGAGGGAGTTGAAGATGACGGGGGTGAAGGAGATGAGTAGGATGTAGGTGAGGGAGCTGTTGGAGGAGGATGGGGAGGAGGACTGGTTGGAGGGGTCAAGTCCCCATCTGGAGTGAACAAACATGAATGCGATGTTGATGAGGGAGGCAAAGAAGATTGGGGAAAGAACGTTTGAAAAGAAGATGGAGCCCTTTTTGGCGCGTCTGATGTAGCGTTTTGACTGGTTGGAGTTATTTCTCTTGATACCAACGATGCGGCAGCGAGAAAGAATGACGTTGTGGATCCAGGAGTTGGGGGAGATAGATTTGGAGGAAGTAGAGTTGCCGCGGAAGAGGTAATTGATGAATGAGCGGTAGTCGACGAGGAAGTCAACAAACATAAAGTTGTGGGGGTTGAAGAGGAAGGGGGAGATGGAGAGGGCGGTTAGACTGAACCAAAAGTAGATGAGGGGGAGCTGCCAGTAGGTGCAAGTGATGTAGATGAGGAGGATTAGGTTTTGGAAGGAGTAGTAGATTGAAGATTCGTTGAATTGGTGGTAGAGGGAGGCGAAGGATGCGCGGGAGATGGCAAAGCCACGGCCAGTTCCAATGTACTTTGCGCCGCCAAAGGAAAAGTTAGATTTGATGCTGTTAGAGTAGATCTGGGTGACCTGGACCTCGTAGATGGGAGAGAGACTGAGGAACTGTTTGAAGAGACGTTTGAAGGCGGCAAAGAGGCCCTTTTCGGTGAGCATTTGGAGGAAAAGGGGGAGGAAGGCGATGGCCAGAACAGAGAGAATGGATATGGTGGTGCGGTTAATCCACAGACTGACGGGAATGATGTAGAAACACTGAGACGACTTGATTTGGTTGAGAAAGTAGATGTCGGAAACATCAAGTTTTTCGCAAACCAGCACAGAACTAGCAAAAGTGGCAATGTAGAGGACAGATATCATGAACAGCTGAACGGACGCCATAATCATGATGTTGTTGATGTGGAACCCAGGATGGGCGTAGTAGAATGTGAGGAATCGGTCGAGTGGCAGGAAGCAGCCGAGCCAGTAGTACTCGCGCGACAACATCTGCTCACCCATTCCAGTTCCGATTTTTGTGGTGAAGTTGAGGGTTGAACAGAAGCCCAAATCTCTGCCCTTTCCGCACTGGAAGTACTCGGTGTGCTTGATTCTGCCACCGCGACTAAACGCGTTCATTCCAGCGTAAATGTCTTCATTAAGATGCAAACCCTTTTGTGCCTTTGAAAAGCCGCCTCTGGTGGACATGAAGATAAAGTTCATAAAATCGGGGTGACCGTAGTGGAGTCTTCCGCCAACCTTGGCCATGATTCGCTGAGTCAACGTACCAAAAGTGGCTTCTTTACCAGCTGCAACATCACCCAAAACACCAACGCTTTCCGAGAAAATGTACTCTCTTGCACCCACAATAGCAACAGTGGACTTTTGCGACTCCTGGTAGCTGGACGAGTACGGGCTTTCGAGGGGGCAGGAGTACTCTTCAAACTCACCAAGGATGTTTCTGATCTTGAAGCACTCCTCGAGGTAGTTGTCCTGGTTGGCGTCAATCATCTGGATGTACTCACCGCGTGCAAAGATGATTGCGTGGTTCTGGTTGTCGGACTTGCCGTCACCCAGAATTGGGTTTCCGGCCAGCTCGATACGGAATTTTGGTTTTCTGAACCCGTTGGTGAGCACTGGGCAGCGGCCGTCAACCAGGCAGCTGTAAACTTTGTTTGTCGCTTCGTCGCGGTCGAGGTACGCGATTTGCAGGTTCTTGTAGCTGTTGAGCAGAAACTCAACGCTGTCGAGCTCATCCTTCTTGAACAGCTTGTACCGCTGCATCGCAATCACAAACCGGAACTTGCGGTTGGCCATTTCCTCCAGATGTGTGGCCAAAAGCTCAGACCCCTGCCCGCCGAGCAGCGACACTGCGGTTGGCGACTCGACGCGGTGCAGAATCTTGATGGCCTTTGAATAATTCATGAACCCAGAAATCGTGCGGTACAAAGTCTGTGACCTCAGCGATGCCCAGATCCGCGTGCGGAATGTGAGCTCGGGCGCAGCGTGCTTGAACCCAATCGAGTATATGTCCAGCTTGTCCTTCTTGTCCTTCTTCTCGCGCCTTCCAAAGTCATGTCTTGAAAGCGTGGTGGTGCTGGTTTTTGCAGCTGAGTTCAGGGTGGAAAAATTGGATGTGCTGTTGTTTCTGCTGCCCACCGTGTTTGGGTTCTCGTCTGCCATCTCCTTTGTGTCCTGGACAAAGTTGTTCCACTCGTCTGGGTGCAGCGCCTTGAGGTAGTCCAGCACCGTCACTCGCGAATGCTTGTCGCTCTCCCTGATAATCTCCTTCAGCGACAGCAGAATCTTCTCCTCGTAATGCGGCGTCAACACCGTGAACGTTGGCATCTTTTCCACAGGCAGTGGCTCAGGCATGTTTATGCTCAGCGACTGTGCAAAGAACTCCAGTCTGCGCTCAGCCTCGGTCTTTGATGGGTAGAAACTGCGCGCTCCCTTGCCGCCCCTGTTATCCAAAAAGTAATCTGGCGTCTTAAGCTCCAGAATCTCCGAGTCCTCCTCGTTTGGTGTTTGGTAGAACAACAGGTTCTTGACATTCTCAATGCTCAGCAGATGGTCACGGTACATCGATATCACAATCGCATTCCACACCTGCGAACACAGCTCCTTTGGCTTGCAGTGCACGTCCATCTCGCTTGTTGCCAGCAGCTTTGTGTATATCCGCTTCGGCGTGTACTTGAGAATCCGCCCCATTGGCTGCATAATCGACGTGCCCAAACTAAACGACAGAATCACCGAGTACAGCGTGTTCACAACCGTGTACCACAAATACGTGTCCAGGAAAAACAGCAGCATGTCCAGAACCACCACCAGTCCAAACGCCACGTACTTGTGGTTCTGGCACAGCACTGCCCCTATCCACTTTTCCTGGCACTGCATTGGCACATAGCTGTACACCCACCGCAGCGTGTCCTTTACAGACATGATCAAAAAAAAGTAGCTCTCTGCATACTTGGCCCCAAATATCAGCACCCACATGCTCACGCTGACCATTCGGTCCGACATCTTCAGCGCTGGGAAATTCGCCGTAAACGTCTGGTTCACCAGCCCCCGGTTGTTCTTGCGTCCCCCGCGCTTCTGGAACAGTCGCCCTGGCGGTACAATCGACAGGTAAATCGTAATTGCCACGCTTAACCCAAGGTACACAAACGCCAGAATCCTTGACAGCCTGAACTGCGCCTCCTCGTTCTCTCCCACCACCACACTCGTCTTTGTTGCCCGGTCAAATCCCGGGTCCTTGCCGTACTGGATCAGGAAAATTGCCGGAACCACATCAACTCCCACCAGAATCCCCAGAAACACCAGTCGCTTCACCAGCGTCCTGAAGTTGCGACCGTTAAACTCCACATAAAACATTTCAAACACCGTCCCCAGCATCCCTATCAGCGGCGCAATCGCCCCCACCGCCGCCACCAAACTGTACCGCGTCACAGTCACGTCCTCCAGCACAAACGAGTCCCCGTTTGCGTCAACCAGCCTGAAGCTCGGAAAGTCCCTGAACTCGTACTGACTGTCGTAAAAAAACTCGCACGCGTGTACAATGTAGTACAGGTACACCGTCACGTGCATAATCCATATCCGGCTAAAGTTCGTCACAAAGTGCATCATCGTCCTCTTCTCCTTGTACGTCTTGCTGAAACTCGCCTTGTAGTCCACAAACCGCATCCGCGTGTACCGCTGCGATGCCTCAATGTCCATCAACCGCGTCCCGTCCTTCAGCCGCAGCTTTCCAAGCCCCTGCATCGTCCAGAAACTCTCATTTATATCGTCGTACCCTATCGTCTTGTCGTGGTCCTTGTCACTCTTTATCATCCGCCCGTTCTCCAGTCTGTACCCCTGGTCCCTCATAAACTCGTAAATCGGCCGCACAATCTCCCCCAGGTACTCCACCTGTCTCTCCTCCACCCGCATCTTGCTGCTCCCCTCGTGCACCTCGTTATAGTAATCCTCTGCTACTTTAAACAAAAACGCCAGCAACTCCCCGCAAAACCGCAAGTTGCCTGCCTCCCCCCACACCAGCAGCCACAATGCCACCTGCTTTGCCTTTTCATAACTCGATAACTTCTCCATACTTACTCGCCACCTATAATCAAACTCCTTCTCTCCCGCTCCTCCCATTCTCACACCCGCCTCTCTATTCAGACTCTTCAGGTTTGCCTCCCCCCTATTAACCCCATTTGCGTTTGCGTCATACTCGCCATCCAAACTCTCCAAGTCCAGCTGCGCCGAAAAGTACCACTTTCTATAATTTGCGTTCTTTCCCCCTATATAGTCGCTGTGCAGCGTCAACAGCGCCATATTCGGGCTCATCCTCGACGCTCTGCTGTCCAGCATCACCATCATCATCTCATACATATTCCGCATATTGTCGTGCTGGAACCCCAGCCTTCTCTGCAACGACTCAAATATCTCCAGTATCTCCTCCTTGCTTATAGGTATCAGCGTCACGTCACTCCACCCCGGGTACTCCTCCTCCACCGAGTACATTTCTCTTATCTCCCCAAACTCTCCTCCACTGTCCCCCATCCCTCCCTGGTTCAACGACAGGTTTGAGTCTACTCTTCTTGGCGACGCTGGTGTCGATCCCACCGCCTGCGTAAGCATATTCGTAAACGAAACATTGCTGCTCGAGTAGTCCCCGTACCTCCCGCTCTCTCTCTTCGCCACCTTGTACTCTCCAAATATATCTATCACATTCAACGACTTTTGATACGTGCTTGACTGGCTCATCGACGACCGCCCCGACTCCATCCCGCCCCCTCTGCTCTGGTTATACATCCTATCAATACTATCGTTGCTATACCCCCTAACCCTACTCCCATTCCCCCTACTGCCTCCTACCCCCACCCCACTCCCAGAGTGCGACCCTAAATCAACCATCGGGTATTCTCCATTCATTCCTCTTCCACTCCCACTCCCGCTTCCACTTCCACTTCCACTCGCGCTTCCTGATTTGCTATGCCCCATAATTCCCATTTCTCGACCCATTTCTCCCCTTTTCGGCTGCCCCACCATTCCCAAAAAGTGGCTATCTACCCCATGTCTTGCCTCGCTCCTATCATACAACTCTATATCTTGGCTCTCTTCGTAGTCCGACGTCGTGTATCCTTCGTGTTCTGACTCTGTATACTCAAAGTACTCTTGCTCTGACTGGTTTCCCGAATCTATATTGAATCTCACTGGCCTTCCATTGCCCTCGTCAGATCGCTCCTCGCTATTCCTATCATGGTCATTTCTTCTATACATTTTTCCTATCTCCCTATTTTCTTCCTCTTTTTTTTGTGTGTGTGTATGTGTTTGATAAAGTTTTTTATTTTTTGTCTATTAGTTCCTTATTATCCGTTTTTTTATTTTTGCTGCTTTTATTGTGAATTTTTCTCTTCTCTTTTGTCAATTCGTCTATTTGTACTGCGTGTACATGCAAAAGTGCGGTATATTATATTGTCCTTTTTAAAAAAGCAGTAACAATAACCCCCTCCTTTCTTTTTCTTTGCTCTATCTGTTCAGTGGGTTTTCGATCTAGTGATTCTACTTTTAGTAAAGATAAATAGTTTTGTTTAAATAACCATGACTTTGTATTTTCAGTATTTTATTCAATTTGATTTATGCATAACTTTTCCTCTTTTTTTTCACTAGACCTTTTTAGGCCGATATAATGTAAATATGCTTTATATAGCCGCTTTTTTGATGATAATAAAAGCTAGAAGTCTACCAACACCACTTTTGGAAACGTATATTTACACGCAAATATTTAGAATAAGCTGATTCCAACTTACAATACCCTCACCACCTCTTGCTATCAGATCTTGTCCGTTACTTTTAAAGACTCGGGATATCTTGGTTCGCTTCTTAAACTGCTGATAATCCTCGTCTTTCACTCTGATATACCCTACCAAGTCTACAATAATACCCTGCTGCCTAGTTGTTTTATCTGTATAAGTACAGCAACAACAAACGTCCTGCTTAATACTATATAGATATATAATGCTCAAGAAATGTCTCTAGAATAGTTGTGCAAAGGATATAACAAAGGTATGCTTCTATATTTGACTACTGGTGCTGTTTAATATCGACACATAAGAATAAATAACTCAAAAAAAAACACTGGTGTATAATGTTTGTATCAATGTTGGTTTATAGCTATAGTGAAACCTAGAACAGTAAAAATAAATGTAAAACAGTTCAAAAATAGTTCTTTTGTTCAATTAACATGAAATATACTAATATTATTTTTAATTGCCCTTTTTTTTTCATTGCACAGTCAATAGCAACTATTACTTGGCTGTCCGTGTTAAAAATATATTTTACCACCAGCTTTTTGTACCTTTTTCTTTCTTTTTTTTTTGACAAAAAAATACATTAAATTTCGGATATATTAATAGTAATCTCATTTATTTATAAACAGAGTGTATCGATAAATAAAAAAATGCATCAATCATTGCTATTATTGTTGTATCACCACTAACCTTAATAATTATACTATCTCATACAAATCTATAAATAAAGAAATAGAATCCTCAAGCAACAAGGCAATGCTAGTGTACTATCTTAAATCTTGGACACGATATTGGCTGGTTGGTTTATTAGTATAAGTGGAAAACTTGAACCAAAATTAAACATTATTATAGTTTGAATCCCTCACGAATCACAAAGCGGTTGGGAATAAAATTGGAGTAGCAATAACCATTAAAAAAAAAATTCTATCTTCATTAAGCTCTTGTTTTTCTAATTGTGATACCAACTTTAAAACCCTTTTTCAGACTTTGATAATAAAACCTATCGTTTTCAACTGCTTTTTTTGCTTTTGAACTCAACATTTCTACATCTTCTTGCTTTTGGCCCACTCATCCACTTGGCTCAGGTCTAGCTTTTTCTTCTTGCTTTTCTTGTTTATCATTCCTGCCCATTTATATGGCTTCTTAATACATGTTCATTATATATAACCCTATTTGGTTTCTTTTATTTAACGCCTATTACCTCATCCTTAATCTCCCGTTGATTAGTTAAATGTTTTCACAGTCATACTTTTCATTCTCAACTCTTTTTTATTTAATTTTTTTTACGTTTTGTTTATTCATCGTTCCAATTCATTTGCTCTTTTTAAAATATCAACCGATTTCTATTTGTATAGCGTAAAAAAGTAGGCAAATAAAATCAACCAGAATTAATAAAGCTATTTCTTTTCTCTCTCTCTTGCCAATTCTGCTACTGCAATTTTAAACAAACAAATAGAAGGAAAAAAAAGCACTGCTCGAATTAAATAAATGGATAAATAAACAACCAACACCCCCCCCGTTCAACTAAACCTTCTTGAATGCAAATAAAAAAACTTTTTGGAAACAATCAAAAACACAAACAAAAGTTGTAATACTTTGCCATTTCCACTAAACCAAATTATCTGCCTCCTCCCTCCAGTCCCCAAATCTTTTCAAAGATATTTTCACCACACTTCCAATTGCAACAATAACAAAAACAGGAAACATCAACAAAAACTAAACAATAGAAATCTCTTTGAACTAATCCGGCTCGACTATTTTTACCTTTTTTATTTTTTTTTCACCATTTTTTTTATTTCTCCGCTCCCATCCCAAATACAAATCTAGCCATACATTATGAATATCAGCTAATTCTCATCCTCACAACTCTCTCTTGCCTTCCTCTCATCCACCCTTCCTCCCAGTCTACTTGCCTCCATGGTTATACTCGCTATTTTCTTCTTCTAATCCCCCCATTCTGTTTTATTTACAAACATTAGTGTTTGGATTGCTGTTCAAGCCACTCGATTTTTCTTGTGCAAAAGTTTCCTCCAACTCTTTTACTTTAAACTCTTTCCCCTCTATATAACTGCTCAATTCCAGTTTACCTGTCATCTTGCTCGTTTGCCTTTAAGATCATTCAACCAGATCCTTCTTTTTTTCTCTTCGTCTACCAATTTGACTTGTACT
Organism: Capniomyces stellatus; assembly: GCA_001661515.1. Lineage (NCBI taxonomy): Eukaryota > Fungi > Kickxellomycota > Harpellomycetes > Harpellales > Legeriomycetaceae > Capniomyces > Capniomyces stellatus. The sequence goes on from LUVW01000024.1 coordinate 352,247, forward strand.
TGTTAAACTGCACTTACCTAAATAAATTCACACTTGCCTTGGTTAAGTGTATATACATCAGTGCTATTTTTAGCCATATCTGCTTTTCTATTCACCAAAGCCAAAGTTATTACTTTTTTTTTCTTCTTTTTAACTCGGAAGCTCGCTAAACAAATGACGCTCAAAGTGCCTAATCCGAAACATAGTTTCGATATCCCGCTTAGCCATAATATCAATACAACCATCGCCACCATACCCGCTTTTAGCTCAACACGTTGTTTATTCCCGTTTACCTTGAACCCTCTTGCTCTTTTTTGGTTTATTTTATTTTTTTTAAAAAAAAACTGGGCTCTATTAAAATTTCCAGTTCGCTCTTTGTTTTTACTTTAAATTCCATTTAATACGACATTAAAGACACAATGGGATAGCAATAGCGAAATAGTCTTGTAACAATGCTTCCAGCTTAACCGCCAACGTGTTAACTGAAAAAGTAAACAATGCTGAATTACAGGCTCAGCCCAAAAACACTCATTTAAATTTCACTTTGCCCCTTTATGAATGTAACTTGACTAAGTGAAGAAATGTCCCATAGAATTAAAAACTTTACCGTTAATTCAGAACAAACATTTACAAACCATCCACCCATTTAATCACCCATATACACAATAAGCAATCAGACAAACAGGACACACTATGATTATATTATACTTTAACACAACAGGCTATTTTTGACTACAGCTGTGATTTGAAGAACAATATCGGTGTTTGTGAACGACACACTGAATCCTGTTATACTTGCCACACTGCTTATTGAATTGCTTTTTTGGATACTGGAAATATGGCTTACTCTTCCAATGCCAAATCGCTAGCACCTTGCTGGTCTGGTAAAAAATTCACCACTGGTTAAATAATCATTCCAATAAAATTGGCGAACCTTCCAAAACGGCATGAAATGGCTATAGAAAGGCCAAACACCAATTAAAACAAGAGTAAGGAAATCAAGCCGCGTTATTCCATATTTACATTTGCTACGTCGTAGAGTGTGAGATCAAATATTCAATTTTTTTAAATTCTTTATTGAAGTTAAATATCCAGTTTAGACTTTGCAAAACAGCTCGTTAAACGCGAATCCAAATACAATCTTTTTATACAATTATACAGGCAGGTTTTAAACTGTTAATCCATAACCTGTAACGATTATAATGTAAATAAAACAAACAACTAAAAAACAATTTACTTGACCCAATCCACCTTTCTGAAAAACAACAGTAAGCACGAATAAATCAAAATCCACATCTGTTTGTATCAAGCAGTCACCATTCCGAAAACTAATTCACGCTAGATTGAAAAAACAAACAAACAGAAAAAGCGAAAAATAAATAAATTCAAATACGGACAAAGAACAAGAAACAATCAAACAAGCGGTAATAATACGGTAAAACAAAAGCAAACAGATTCATAATGACAGAGCAAGAAACGAGAGAAGTAGAGTTAAAGGCATGCGAGGAACTAAGAATCGAAGTGGATTTTTCCAATACTGTCCAAATCAAGGTAAGAGGAGCTACTGATCCAAGCAGTACAAGTACAAAGTGTGTGAGTAGAGAATGATTTGTTACAGTAAATAAAGACAACGAGTATATGAAACATATTATTCTAGTTGAAATCAGGCCACGCAGAGATATTTGGTTCCGAGCTTGGAACGAGTACAGCATACGAGATAACAGGAGATAAAATAGCTATATTCAGTTGGGAGGGATGCAAGCTGGAGATAAGTCGTTTAACTCTGAATATGTTTACTGATAGTATTAGTACTGAAACTTAACATTCAATCGAAAACGTCAACCCACGAATTTGCACGAGCTTTATACTAAAAAAAACATTGCGTTGATTTGATTACATTAAGGGCAAGTGCGAATCCGAGTACACGTCAAGCGAAACACCAATGCATTCATACATGAATGTTAATCTGGTTTTGCAAAACAGGCGAGAGAGTTCAAAAAAAAGTCTGGAATCCACTGAAAGTACGGCTGTCAAAACCAAGGGACCACGTATGCTGATTATTGGCCCAACCGATTCTGGAAAAACGTGTATAAGCAGAATTTTACTAAATTATGCAATCCGCGAAGAATTTAGCCCTGTGTACGTAAATCTTGATCCATCGGAAGTAAGTTATAAGCCAAAAGATACCAAAACCACGACATAAAAGCGCAATCTCAACAACAAATACTTAAATGAATATCTTTGTGTGCTAACCAAATGGAAAGCCGGACACTAAGTGTAGAAATATAAAATGTAATAGGGCCAAGTTGTTGTTCCAGGAGCAATAAGTGCAACAAAAATGTCGCATATATTGACGGCCGAAGACGGATTTATGAGCTACAACATAATGGGACCAAAAGGAGTACCAGATCAGCCGCTAGTGTATCACTATGGATACGCAAGTCCTTCAGACCACACAACTCTTTACAAAAAGCTAGTCAAGAATCTGGCAAGCAAAGTGCTAAAACAAAGCGAAACAGACATAAAAAGTAAGAAAAAGGAAAAAGAAACGAAGCCAAAAATACAGCTTGTGAATAAGAATATAGGTACAAATATTTGATCTGTGGGCTTATGTAATTTGTAGGTCAAAGCTCGGGATATATTATTGATACTTGTGGATTGATTGATATGGCTCAGTATTCGGTAATAGACGACATTATTGTAAACTTTGAAGGTAAATTTGCACTACACCAACGCGTTTAAAGTACATGGCTGGAATAATCGTATTTTAAGATAACCAACCGCACTCGACTGTAGAGCCACTAAATTATTAAATACAACAACCAAAATAACTACAGCATAACTAAATAATTAAAAAACTAAAAAACTAAAAAACTAAACAAACTTCTGATGGTTTAATATTCGCTAGTTGACATGGTTTTGATTGTTGGGAATGAAAAGCTATACAGCGATTTCAGCAGAAAGTACCAAAACAACACACTCATTTCAGTGGCCAAAGTCCCAAAATCGGGGGGAGTTGTGAGTAGAGACGCAAAGTATCTCCGTGACTCCCAATACTCACAGATTAAACAGTATTTCTATGGCAGCAAATCAGAAAGTCTCCAGTCGTTTTCTACAATTGTCCGGTTTCAAGACTTGTATCTGTGCAAGTTTGGCATTGGTAAGCACCTCTATATATTATATTGACATAACACAGTGTGGTATGGTATAATGCAGTGTAACAGTTCAATGATCCTAATATCTTTGAGTAGACTCAGTAGCACCCTCATCAACTCTTCCCTTGGGCGAAGTCCGTAAAGTAAGCGAAACCCAGCTAGTCAGAATGGAACCAACCGACCAGCTTTCACACATGGTTTTAGCTGTACTGCACATGGACGTTCCAAAGTCCAAAATCCAGCAGTCGAATACAGAAGGCGGTGATACCGAGTCTGTCTCAATGGAGATCGATGACCCAGAAGAGGAGGATTCCATCCTACAGTCAAATGTGCTGGGATACCTGAATGTGTAAGCCAAAAAAATAGTTTATATTTGTTGTTGGTTGTAGCATAACTTGGTACCGTTTACTCAATTCTCTTTTACTTGTTATTATTGAAATGTATTACACAACCTTCTAAACATGTCACACTCTATCCGCTTAATCATTCCAATAGCACTACTGTCGATGTAAAAAAACAGATGTTGGTGGTTTTGTCACCTGCCCCTGGGAGAATACCTCGCAAGGTAATGCTGGCTAGCCAGACACAATGGATGGAAGTGTGATACACGTTGACTAGCACACCAAGTCTTGTTTTATTTTTAAATGTTTGATTTGTTGGAAGCTTTATACCCTAAGCCCAAATCCATACCCATACCTAAACTCAACACAATTTTGACAAGTTATCCATGTTTATACTTGGTAAAAATAAATAAAATATAAAAAACATCAATAAAAAAAAACAATAAATGACAACAAAATCATTAAAGCTACTTAATATAGAATATAGTCATATAAATTGGAACTAAAGAGTTTGAGCTAGTTGACCGGCTGAGTTACTGGGTATTAGCCAGTTCAATAACCATATCCTCGTAAAAAGTTATTCCCTTTAAATACTCGGACTCAATAACGTACTCATTGTGGTCATGCACCAAAAACTTGTGGTTGATCAGTGGGCACACCCCAACTGCTGGAACTCCCTTGCTTCTAATATGTTTGGCATCAGTACCACCGGCACAGATAATATGCTCATACTCCAAGCCATGACTCTTGAACACCTTGTTAAAACCCATCACAAACGGATCAGTGTCCTCCCAAGCCGTGGCCGGATTATTTATGTTGCTATCGCGGAACTCCACCTCAACGTCATTCTCCTCAGCGAGTGTTGCCAAAATCTGTCTAAACTCTACCAAGTCCGTCTTTGGCGTCACTCTGATGTCAAACGATGCTGTATATGTTGCAGGAACCACATTTTGCTGCTTCCCCCCCTCCAAAATTGTAAGATTGATTGAGGTAACATTTCCCTGCATCACAAGCACCTTTGGTCCAAACGACTTGTACAGCTTCAGCTGCTCATCTCTAATTTTCATCACTCCGTTTATCACAGGAAGGAGCTTCTCAATTGCTGTCCCCTCAATGAACTGGCTTCCATGTCCTGTGTTTCCGTGTGCGGTAAACGTCACCGAGCTATTTTAGTATTAATAATTTACATAGAATACAACTTGTTTAAAAATAAAGTACATTTTTACCACATTCATAGAAATATCCTGCACCACTACTTACCTGTTGATTCTTTCTGATGTCATGACTATTACCTTTCCTAGTGGTGATGGAACACTTTCGTCTAAATCAAAACCCGCGTTCAGTGCCTCAAATTCTTTGGTACGCACCAATGATGCCGCTCCGTCCTTTCCACCAATTTCCTCATCTGGAGAGTAGATTGCGTATACATTCCTGAGAAGCTGCTTCCCCGACTGCTTGATTTTTCTCAGTGCCTCCAAGTAGCTATATTCCAGTTGAATTCGATTCTGGTTGTTAGTAAGGCATACATCAGTTTTATGGTATCAACACCAACACCAACACCAACACAATCACTTACCAACTGCCTGTGACTTTCATGTCCTGGGCTCCACGTGCAAATATTCTGTAGCTGCCATCTTCTTGTTGTACACGGGTCGCGGCAAATGGGTCATAGTCCCACAATTCCTGTTATACATTTGCGCCAATATGTATATCCAGCCAACATTGTTAAATCATGTAGGTATACCGACAACAGATACATCACAGTCACTAAAACATCCGTCAACACGTACAAACCAACAGACATAGACACAAATACATCACTATGTTCATAAATCAACTGAATACATACCTCAAATACTGGAACCACATCGGTGTGCGAGCTCAGCAGAATTGACTTCAGCGATGGGTCTAAGCCTGCGAGCTTCAGAATCACAATTGGCTTTCCTTTGACGCACTACAGGTTCATTTAGTCAAACATTCAGATACAGGTGCAATGGAGTCAACACAAAATAGTTACATGGCACTGTGTTGTATTGTACTTATGTTATGCTGTTATATATTGTGATGTTGTATGACCGCAACCGTGCTGTACCTCAACGACTTGGTGTTCTAGGCCAATTTCCTCGGCCTGACTGATCAAGAACTGTTTGCAGGACTCGTAGTCAGGAGTGGGGTGGACAGTTTTGATCTGCAAGTACTGTCTGAATCTTGTGACTTGTTCTGGTTCGGTTGTTCCTGGCATTTTGATGGTGACTTTTGTTACGTTTGACTATATTTTGTGTTTTAAAATGATTTCACAGCCAAGTTTGAAGGATGTGACGCTTTCATTATATTTGGAAAATGTACTTTCAGTGTTTAATATAATATATGTTTTTGTCGTTTGCTTCGTTCATGATAGGCTTTCTTCGAGTTTTGTTGTTTTTGTCGAGTGTCGTTTATACTTTGTATATTGGCGCATACTCTGCATTTAACGGTAGGTTCATTTGATCTGTTTCAGGTTTAAGAAACGTGAATATTTGTGCTGGTTGGGGTCTTTGTTTTATGTTCGGACGATTTTTTGCATAAATTTCCATTTTAAAATTAAGGTACGCCATTTTTGTTATAATTTACTGATATCGTCTACTACGGACAGTGATTTGCTAGGACTGTGTTGAATAAATTATATTCACAAATTATCAAGTATTATATTGCATTTGTTTACAGTTCATTTTGTTGGAACGACATTGAAGATTGATTAATTTGTTTGCAGCGACTATTTCGTGTTAGCACAAATCATTTAATAGTCGAATAGGATACAGGCGGTAATTTTGTCCTATTTACTTTTATCATTGTTGAAATTTAGTTGATTTTTTCTCCGCTCAAATAACTGGTTTACTGTTGACTAAATGCAGTTAATTAGTTGCTTTTGTGTCCAGTTTTTATTTATTTTGTTCATTATTTATTTATATTTTTATGTGGTATATCGGCAACAGAATTGTGTACAGTTTGACCCAAGTTAATGTAATATTTTCTTGTTATTTTTTTCTTATTTTTTTCTTTCCAATATTAAAAGTCGATTTGTTCGAGAAATCTGTCTTAACCACCAAAGTCTACCCAGCATTACTTGGTGCCACGATACCTGTACTACACTCCAGTTTAACGTATAATGCTATCACGTGCCAATAAGACTCTAGATTGAGTCAAACCGTTAATAAGTTGCTATTTTTTTAAAAAAGGCTATCTTGCAGTTTATACATTTGGGTGATACGGAGTAAGGGGTTTTGAAAAATCGAGTTAGACTGGATTGGACTAGACTGGAAAAATCACACCAAATTGCAAACTGGTTAAATGCCAAACCAAGTATTTTTTTGTGTGGGGAAGGCGATAGCATGTTGAATTGACCTCTTGGCTAATAGCTTTGAATTTGGCTTGATTCAATCTAAATATGACTAGCATTTTGAAGACCTAGAACAGTAGAGTATGTATATTTCTTAGTGGTGCACTAAACTATGTTACAGCCATCATAACTCTTATTTAATCGCGTTGTTGTCTAGTATCATTACCTTTTTTTTATTTAGCATGACCATCACTATGGTATTGCGTGTCAGATTAAACAAACAAAATATGTATTCGCTATTGTATATGTAATAGGCACATATACATATACTGTAGTTTCTGATATTTCACTTTTGCACGGCTTAACTCGTATTAGTAGAGCTGTTCACTGTGTTGCTGCTATTTTCTTTGTTTGTTTACAATTTATGTTGGAGCAGTACAAGTTATAAAGATTTGGTTTATGCTTAGAGTGTTGTATATACCATGAATGCACTGTTAATTAATTTTCTAATATTTAATGTTTTAATATGTTTTATCTTGGCACAAAACGTGCCTACACCGCCTCTAGCTAGCGCACGGTGTCGAAGATTGTCTGTGAGGAAAGAAGTGAGCTCCCTAACACGCGTCGAGTGGCAGGACTTTGTTTCAGCATGCCTGGAGCTAAAAAAAAGAGGTTGGACCGAAGAGCTGAGTAAAATACACAACAACTATGCAATGGAAATACACGCAACTGGACTATTTTTGCCTTGGCATAGAAGGTTTGTCACACACTTCCAAGCCCTACTGCGTCTAGTTAACCCTAAGGTCGTTATTCCATACTGGGTAAGTGCCAGCTTGATTCTTTGTTTCTACAAGACGTGCTGTTTATATGAATATAGTCTAACTCTGTAAATTGGGCAAATAGGACTGGTCAGTTCAATGGTCGGCACCAGAAAACTCTCAAGTATTAAGTGGTTTGATGTTTGGAGGGAATGGCGTTGGTCCTAACAAGTGTATTTCTAACGGATTTGAGGCCGGATGGATGAGATCTTTTCCCAATTACCAATGTATAACTAGAGACTACAAATTGGGGGGTTCGCCTGGCCCATTTTGGCCAACAGAGGCCGTAACCGACATCTCAAACGTGTCGCAAACGTTTGCTGATTTCTCTAGAAACATAGAAAACGGCTGCCATGGTGTTGTGCATCTTGGGATAGGAGGCGACTTTTTGGAAATGTGGGCACCATCTGAGTAACACTTTTATTCATTTTACTATTCAAAGATACACCACCCACGACACTATTTATATATATTCCTACCTCATATCAACTGTGTATGTGTGTACTATTTTGGCTTGATAGCGTTTTGTTCTTTATGCACCACTCGATGGTTGACCGAATTTGGTCCGTTTGGCAGGAAGTTAAACCAGAGAGGCTTAAAGATATAGACAGCTTGGCCCTTAATGGCGATAAGATAGATTTAAATACAAGAATGCCGTACTACAACGAGCCCGTATGGATGATCATGAACACTAGAGAGCCTGGAGGCTGCTACTCTTATGACGACATCGAGCTAAATAAAAACAGAGAGTCAGGTACTTCACCCCAAATTGGCCAGTCATTAGGGATTAATGTCATGGCATCAAGGAGAAATATTACTCGGGTTGCATTGGATGACAGGGGCTTACTGCCTGTTCCAAAACTCGAAATAACCGATAAAAGCTCGATGTTTGGATTTGATCCTAAAGTTGTTGACGCTTTAAACGAGTTTGTAAAGAATTCGGTTAGAAAAATGGAGCTGGACATTAAAAGAGGTGGCTAAGAGGTAGCGCAACGATTCTCAAACCATAAACACCTATGTTATCCACATATATACTCTTGTATCAATACCACCTTTAATACCAACACTTAACAGTTCTATAGATACATGTATTTTTTAGTTTTATTCATTTACATTAAAAGCGTAGCAATTTTTTTTTCAATAAAATGTTCAAGTAAGTTTAGTACAGCCAATTTGACCGATGTAATGCTATTATCTGCCTAACAAACGTATCTGCGTAACTCAAAGATGTTGCCTTATCTTTTTTGTCACCATATTAACCCACATCCATTTTTTTTTTTGCAACAATTGAAGAGATGTTGGACTATTTGACACACCGCTTGGTTGGCTAAACTGAGTGTACACTGAACTTTGAATGTGAATACATGCCAACATTCAACATTATGCCTTCGGCAGGTTGATTAGCGGATAGTTTTGAGTAGCTGGATTGGTTTTTTATGAATACAATCCTTGGCCTTAAAATTAAATATATGCCAAGCTCCACTCCAACAATAATCAAATATAATTAATACAACCCAATCAAGAAAAATACAAAGAATGCCACAATCCTATCTCATCAAATAAAAGTAAAAAAAATTGCGCTTCATAAGCGGGGTAAGCAAAAGTATGGCATGCACAATTCTTTTGGTATCCAAACAACTCGTTGTAAAACCGTTTAATCACAAATCACCATTATCTTGGCTCAAGTCAACACGATATAAGCAAGCGAATATTGGCCTTGACATTTTTATATCAAATGGGGCAATAATGCTCGATGCTATTACTCAAGGATAGGACTATCTCAAGTATACACAAGCGTTTTAAGCCCAACATTTTCTTATTGCTCCAATAAGGAAATACTAGAGCCATGATTTAAACACCTTGAATATGAAGAGCTAGGGGAAAAGTTTTTCTTTTGGCTTATTCTTGGTGGGAAAAACACAAAATAGAATCTTTCTTTGGATTAACTGAAGGTGTATTTTTAGATTAAATAGGGGGAGAGTGCTGATCGGACAAAATGGCGTGTTTTTTTTTTTACCACGGTACTTTGGTTATGGTGCAAGCAAGCGCCGTAACTAGTGGATATGACCAAGTTCAAAGTTAGCTGAGAGTTAGGCTGAATAAACAGTCATTTGGCCATGTAAAAAAAAAAAACAATCAAGAGTTTGCCCGATTAAGCTAAAATATCCAAGCATTTAAACAAAACACGCTTTAGTTCATGGCCCTTAATTTAACCTGCAAAAGTTACAGTACTATATTGCTATGGCGCGAGTTACTTGATATTGCTAATTAGTATGCTCGTGGCAAGCGGATTAAACCTAATTATATAGCTAGAGCTATGGTTACAAAATGGCCTTGATAAACGGGAAACCGCAAACAGGCCAAGAAAGAAAAGAGTATAAATATATGGTCTGCACACCAACTTTGACTTTATAAAAAAAAATCCCTTGTTAATATCTACAGTTTAGTTTAAAGTATATAATATATTAGATACTTGTCATCAAATAACCACAAACATACAATAGTTTGAATAGTATCAATCAATCTGAATATAGGACCCACACAAACCAGAAACAGTAATCAAAAACCAAAAATTATAATCAACACTTGAGCCTGGACATATAAGATTAAACAAGATCAGTCTAAACCATTGCTATTTTCTCGATCAAATTAAAAAAAAAGTCTTAATAAAAGCAAAAAAAAGTCTATTTCTACAAATAAATAAAAACGAAAAAGTCTTAATTAAAGCAAAATGAAGCTAACAAGTATTGGAACAGTACTAGTCAGTGGACTGGTGTCATCGGTGTTGTCGCAGCAATTAGTTACACCAGATCTTGGGACTGCCAAATGCAGAAGGATTATGGTGAGGAAGGAGGTAAACGATTTGACCAGTGCGGAGTGGAGAGCGTTTGTAAATGTGGTGGGGGAGATGTATAATAGGGGATGGTTTGAGCAATTGTCAAGGATTCACGATGGCTTCTCAATGCCGATTCATGGCTCAGGCTTTTTCTTCCCATGGCACCGTAGATTTATAACTCATTTCCAGCAACTAGTGACGTCGATAGATCCAAATGTAGTGATTCCGTATTGGGTAATTGTTATTTCAAAATACGGATTATAACAGTGTGAATTGGGTAAAAAAATGACGTTGATGAGATTTTCAAGCTAACAAGAAATACCAACATATATAAACTGTAGGACTGGACAATTGGGTGGCAATCGCCTGAGAGAACTCGTGTGCTGAGCAGCCGGATGTTTGGTGGAAATGGAGTAGGTCCTGGAAGATGTGTTATGGATGGGATTGTAAGAGGCTGGAGAAAATCGTTCCCTTCACCAGGATGTGTGAACAGAATCTTCCGCTATGGTCAGTCGACAGGAGCATTCTGGCCCATGAATGCAGTAGTAGCAGCGTCACAGGGATCAGTTAACTTTGCAGAGTTCACCAGTAACGTGGAGAATGGATCCCATGGCGCAGTGCATTTGGGTGTTGGGGGAGATTTCCAAGAGATGTGGGCACCTAACGAGTAATAAGTGATTCTTTAATTAAACGATAAGATAAAAAAAAAAATACTGTCGCAGTTGTTTCAAAATAACATCTAGGTGTGTAGAATGATGGGTTGCTACTTTGTTGACTAATTAGAGTGTAAATATGTATTTAATGGTATTTATTAGTATTCTGTTTTATTTGCACCATGGAATGGTTGATAAGATCTGGGTTGATTGGCAAGCTATGTCCAGGGAAAATGCCAGAGACGTGAGTAGCCGTGGACCAAATGGACAGCTAATCAATCTAAGATCAACAATTCCATATTATGACGAGCCAATTGTGAGGTCGATCAGCAGGGTATCTCCAGGCCATTGTTATAGATACCAGGAGCCACAATCAGGCGGATTCAGATTGCTCAGAAACACAACATTCGTAAACCCAAGTCCTGGAACGAATGTCCTTCCTATTCCGCAGATAGATATTGCAAAAGCAAGCCCAATGTTCAACTTTGACCCAGCTGCAGTGGAAAGAATGAATATGTTGGTCAAATCGTCGATTGAAGCGATGGCTAACAACCCAGGAAACTAGGAGCCAAGAACAGCTTAAACGAATAGGCATGTGTTATTGCCCAACCCTTTTTTTTAATGTACATATCAAATCAACTTTACTAATGGCTAGCCTAAACAATTATAAAACAATGTTTTATTTCAGTTTTAGAATGAATAAACCACCCTTAAGAAACAATGGTCTACTATTGCTAAAATCGTATTATACAAATGTGTAGATTAAAATAAATAAATATATATATATATAAAAGTAAGTAAAGAATAATTTTGTTGGGCGAAGGTTGTAAGCAAGATGCTTGGTATTTCATAGAAAAAGTTTTATTGGTGCGGACTATCTTTTGGGTAAAGATGGCGGGGTATGCATTCTTTCTTCATCGTCAGAAAAGTTGGACGAGTCAAAACTATTGCTTTTCACCAAGGAATCGGGGTCTTTGGGCAATCTTCTGGTGGGCAACGAGGGTGGGGGATTGTTAAATAGCTTGTTGAGCATCTGTTGGCTGTTGGCCATATTATTCTCAGGAACGTTGTGAGGGTAGCGTGCAGGTGTGTTCTGACCCAAGTTTGGCAGTTGTTGTGGGGGATCAAGTTGTCTTGGGGCCTGTGGTTTAAGACCAAGAGGGTGAAGTGAATGATGTTGGGCGGGGATTGGCAGTTCGTTTTTTTGGGAAATGATAGATTTTTCGGCGACGAAAATATCGGGATTTTTGGGTTTTGTTGGGCTGGTTTGGAGATTATAAGTTGGAAATTCAAACATGGATTGCTTCTCCAAAGCGTCAGACCCCTTTTTTGACACTTCGGAAGCCTTTGGATCTTTAGAAGACTTTGATGAGCCTTTGAACCAGCTTTTGGCAGTCTCAGTCGCAGATTGATGTTTGGTGGCACCGGGCAAACCAGATGCGATAGAAGGCGTCGATGGTTTTGGCAGTGGTGCAGAATTAGGCTGGGGTGTTGTTGGCGAGCCAGTGGAGACTTCAGGTGACTGCGCTGACTGTGCTGACCGGGGATTGTTGGCTGTTTCTGATGGAGAAAACACGGGCGATTTTGCCTCAGAGCGGCTTTTAAAGAAATTCAGCCTGAGCGAAGGGCTGATGGGCGACACTCTGCCCGATGAGGTTTTGGCGGGTGAGGTTTTGGTTGGAGAAACTCCAATTGGGTCAAGCATGTTTAATCCGTCTTTAGGCGGTGCTAAAGTGGTGCCGGAAATAAGATGTTTACCCTCTGGCCCAGTAGTGCTGGCTGGCTTTGCAACATCGGCAATAGCAGCAGCCTTTGTGTTTCCTGGCTCTTGATTGGCCAAAACATTGGATGTGTTTTTAGAATCCGGTTTTGCCTCACTGTCTGTTTCCACAGCCTTCTTGGCAATAGCGTCTGTTTTTTTGTCTTTGTTTTCTTCCTTTGGGCCTTTGTCCTTGGCACTCTGATTGGCCAGTGCTGCTTTGGAGTCGGTGTTTGATCCGGCTCCCTCGTTGGCCTTTAGGGGTTTAGTTGAGGCTTTAAAGTATGGGATCTGGTACGAAAGATTGACAAGCGACTTGAAGCTGGATGTAGGTTTAGTCTTTTTGGCCTCCAAACCTAAACCAGACTCGCCAAACTCAGTAAAGCTCTTGTTCATAGCTGCCTCAACCCCGGTCTCTAGACCCGCAGTGTTGGCGCACTTGAAGGTTGCTGAGCTTTGCGGAAGCGGCGCGTCCATTCCACTCGCGTTTTGTCTGTTGGCCTCGATTTCTTCGTTTTCTAGACTGCTGAACAGATCCTTTACGTAATCCCTTTTAGTTTGGGAGTTTTCTGCCTGGTGTTTGTCAATGTCATCATCGTTAACCAGGTTGCTGGGGCCATAGTAAAGATCGTCCTCAAACAGCCCACCGTTGTACTCAGACCTCAAAAACACAATGTTGTCCATGCAAGGCAAAACCCAACTTGTCTTGAACGTTTCTATGATCTGGCTTTTAAGCACATCTATTATCGACGTCGTTTTAATCTGCTTTTCGTTGATAAATGGCTCCAAGTCCAGCTGAAATTGGGGCATCTCCTTAAATCCGTACCAAACCCTGTTGGAGGGCGGCCTCTTTATAACCAGCAGCAATCGCCCGTTCAGCTTGTTTACTGTTGCTCTAACTCCTACCTTCATCTTGATATTCACAACCGTTGCCTCCAGCTCCAACTTTACATTTATCCCCCCTAAATACTCCACGCTCGTGCCTATAATCAGCTCCCCATTGTTCCCCACCTTTTCCAGCCTCGTGTCTTTAAATCTCGGAACCTTTTCCCCAACATTCAGCCCAACTATTCTCAGGTTTGATATAAACGTTGGAAGAACCATTTTTCCAAACTTATATCTCGCCTGCGCAAGAATGTACTTTCGGATAAACTTGGTCTCGATTATCCCCAGCAAAACACGCCCCACTGCTGCATTGATAAGCGAATCAGTCGAGTTGACATCCCCCAAATCTTCTAGCGCATCTTGCACTTGATTCCAAGCAATTCTCCCACTCGATATCATCTTGGAGTACTTTTCATCCTTTTTCGCCACCAAACACGCGTAAAATAACCCAATAAACCAATCCTCCTTTTCTGACATTTGGTCAGGGTACATAAACAACGTGTCATCGCTCCCTCCCTCGCTTTTAACTCGCTTCAGCAGAATCGGCAGTCTTTTCGTATAGATGCTGTTTTCGGTATAATTTGCCGATTTCCTCAACTCTACCGTATAGTCCACCAGCTTGAACACCTGGTACTCATCCTTACTCGCTCTCTTCTCAATGCTTTCATACAAGTACAGTTTGCTCCCACTTAGGACTGCATAGAACCGAGGTATCTCGTTCATTGCCTTCTTCGCCTTAATCTGCCCCACATTATTGCCATCTTCTTTGCCTAACCCGACATCGTCCTTCTTTCCCTTTCTTAACTTGCTAATCCCCTTTGACACATAGTCGGATATACTGTGGGCCTTGTCCACTACCACGTCCTCCTGTATTTTAACTTTCATCCAACCAACAATATCTTCCTTTGTGCCCCTCTCCTTGGCTTTGGCTCCGTCTCTATTCTCTGGACCTTTGCCGTTCTGTGGCACGTTTTTAATTGCCCCATTATCCCCCCCTTCTCTGCTTTTGCCTAACAAATAGGTACTTTCTCCCGCTCCATTTGAACTTTCTGTTTTTCTTGAACCGGAATCTGAAAACGCATCGTTACCGGCCCCTACTCCCCCAGACTGTCGCATCTCCTCATCGCCTTTTGCTTTGAGTCTTCGCGCCTCCTCCGTCAACGGCAGCTGTATATACCAAATATATACACATACAGCTATTATCACTGGCCCTGCCAGAATTCCCATCAAAAATGCCAAGAGCTGATTCATCCTTAGAGTTGTGCTGTGTGCTCGTCTATCTTTGTAATTCTGTGTGTGTGCTTTGTTGTTGTTGTTGTTGTTGTTGTTGTTGTTGTTTTTACTAATTCTTTTTTAATATTTGTATAATTTGATTTATGAGTGTCAAGTGCTTGGCCCTGGAAATATTGTCATTACCGTTTTACTTTTAGCTGCTCTAAACCCACTGGTAAACAAATAAGAAAACACAAATTATAAATACAAACTAAATTTTAATCCTTCTTTAAAAAAAAAAACTATCTGGATGCTTTTAGCTTCTTGGCTTTGGTTATCTTGTCCTTTTTTTCAAATATCGCTGGCTCAATTGCTCTTTTCACACTGCGCTTTTGTTGTAAAAGTAAAATAAAAAATCTGGCAGAAAGAAAGTTTAACTTGATAAAATAAAAACTATTTCCGTATACAAACTAGCTATGTCACATTTTCACGATATTATTTGGCTCATTTTGGCTATATTTGGACTCAATTCCATCTATTTCCCAGTTTTAAAAATTTGTACTACCGAAAGCAAATTTGATCCAATTAGTTCTTCATCGCCACTGCATAATGCTATTGACCAAGTAAAATTGACTAATCTAACCTCAGAAACCGGATTTATCCAATAAACTGATTGTTTACCATTACATTTACATACTATTTGGCAAACAATTCACTACTTTTGGCAAACAAACCATCAATTTTATTCACAAAAAAAAAAAAGTGAAAAAAGAAACAGTAATAATCGTAGTAGCACTCAAAACCAAATCTCAGTCACATTTTTCACATATTTCAATTACATCTAGCGACAACAGCACAGAGTTGATTATAAATTGAAAAAGTTACATAGAATATTCAATCCGGTACTTGTATTAAAATATAAACTATACACACACGTTTTTCTGATAGTACTTGAAGCTCTCAACGTGCAACTGATTCTCCATATTATAGTTGTTTACATGAGCGTCAACGCCGAGTCCGCGTCTTGCAAAGGACTTCCAAATTAAACACCTGTTGCGTCCTTTGTTTCTTATCTTATCTGCAAGCAGTATTGCATTTCTAGCACTGATCAGATCCGGCTGGCACTTTTGTATCTTGAGTCCATCTATTACCAACTGCAAAGTCATCGTGTTCCCGTATTTCAGGTTGCGGCTGAATATGTCCTCGGTAAACCCGTATCTATCGATAAAGTCCCACATCATCTCCATTAAAATAGTTGCCCAAACCGTTCCCCTAGAGTGCGAATCGTCCTGGGGGTACCTATCCAAGCTCTTGTAAGTCAGCGGGTTTGCCGACTTGTCTGTGGTGTATGGGTACATCCTTATGCCTTCCTCCAAAACATAGTTTGCAAAGTGTATTGGTGTGGTTCTAGTGACCGTTGAGTTTAGCCCTATTAGCACTGAGATAAAGTCGCTGGTTCCTTCGTTTAGACTTCCATGTTCGTTGTAGCTGAAACACCTTACGTTTCTAGAACCTCCAGTCAGCCGAACCGACAGGCCATGTGTATACTCGTGCAGAATTATGTGGTTATCAAAGCTTCCGTCTTTAAATGGGACAACCAAGTCCCATAGGTGGATAAGCAGTGTTGGCGGCTTGCCATCCATGGTTGTTAGCATTGACGCTGTATTGAACCGTTTCGTGTTTTGGACTATTACTTGGAGCTGGTCGTTGCCCTTTCCTTCGTTTTTAAAGTTGGTCTTTTGGAAGTTTCCAGCCGCCTCGTCAAAGCCGTATAGAAAGTACAAGTCATGCAGACTGTTGGTCGTATAAAAGGCATTCATTATAGAAGCATCCATATATTTCTCTGGAGACTTGCCGCTGGACTGTGGGAAGTTGAACACGTTTTTGGAGTTGCTTTTAGGGTAACGTCTCTTTTTTTCGCCATTATACTCGTACTCGTAAAACACATTGACGTTGTTTCCACTGCTAGGAGTGTAATCAGGGCTATTTTTAGCAAAGTGCCACCCATTTGGACTTGCAACTTTATTTTCAGGGTTTACAACCAACACCCTGTTGTGGTTTCTAATGTTGTCGTAGTTAAATGGCAGCACCTTGTATGTCGCAGCATTGCTCAGATTTACAAGCGACTCTAAATTCATGTCAAGTATAGACACATGTGCAATACATTGTAACCGATCACCCAAAAGTTCAACCTTCAAAACAGACTTTAGCTCGTTTTTTTCGGTTTTCAAAAACTCTTCACTCACTGTTACATTAAAAAGCTCGTCGAGAATTATTGGCAACCCCCTGACAAACGCCATTTGTTCATTTGGCCCGCTGGATTTCTCCAGGTACAAATTTTCAAAGTCAAAGTCCTCAAACCTTATCTCTGGGTTATATTTATCTTCATTGGTTGGACCTGAACCCACAAGGCTTCTGATGCTTGAATCCATGTCGTTATAAATGTGCTTCAAGACCACATCAACCGCCTTAAACGTCGTTTCCTTATCCACATTATATCCCAACTCTTCATTATAATTCCTTTTGGAGATTTTTTTTTTAGCCTCCTTTACGCTCTGGTTGTTTACTTTTTTAATCTCGTCGTTATAAACCATTGAAATAACCCTACCGTACTTGTCTACAACAAGGTTTGTAAAGTCGTTTTCAATTGGTTTTCCACCAAACGTCTTTTGGATATAGACGTAGGTTACATTGTTGTCTTTGTTTCTATGGTGACTTGTGATCTTGTACTCGTTGCCTTTTATCTCTCCAACATTCTGTGCATGATTCACTGCGTTTTTAACTGCATCGGCCTCTGAAACCTCTTTAACTTTTCCTAGAACCCTTTTTTTAACCACAGACTCGGGCAACTTGTACACCACTTTCTCTTGGTACTTTCTTACGTCTGGTCCAAAACTAACCAGTCCTTTACCTTTATCCCCAAGATAAATACCTGTCCCAGCCAAGACAACAACTAGGCTTGTGCAATACATGCACAAAGCCATCAACATCGCATTTTTAAAGTATATCCCCATTTTTATATTGTTATCCTGCTATTAGTACGGAAACACAACTCTAATACCAATATTCTATTTCTAGTTGAAACACAAGTTTTTGACTGATTATTTGCTTCAATAACAAAAAAACTCCACTTCAAAGTCCAAGTACAGATTGACTAGATAAATATAAAGAATTAACAAACTAGATTTCTGTGTAAAGTAAACATTTTTGGCCATACTTTTGTCTCTTATATATAGATAAAACAGGGTATGTTGACGGTTTAGCTCGTGTATAGGCTTATTTGCTTTAGAAAAAGCGAGTGGCATCAATATACTGGTTGGATTGTCTTGTAACCATACGGATAAGAGTTGATTATTGGAATAATTGCTTGACGCTAACTGCTATATAGACAAGCAAACTTGGGTAAATATTTGGATCAAAAGTGACTGGTGGTACTTGCAAACAAAATAAAAGTGGCGGAAAAATGTATCTACCCCCTTCTCTCGATGTAAAATCGAATGACTCACACGAAGCGACTATACTTTTTTTTAAAAAAATAAATAAGTACATAAAAGTACATGACATGTATGTATATTCTCGAAAGCGATCTAAACAAAGAGTCGCATTCCATAACCAAAATTGACATAAAAGCCTACAATTTTAAAGTTTAGACGGAGTTAGGGAGTATGAGCAGAAATAAAAAAAAAAAGGTCGCTGGACCAGAAGTATGGCATTTGAAACTGTCAGATGTGTTGTATCTGAATATGGCTATGATTGTACGATAAGGCCCGGTTATTAGAAACAAAGACGCAATATGATATTATCAATAGATAAACTGATCGACAACACTTTAAAGCTGTGACTGGATTGACAAAGCAACACACTGATCGGATCCCGGGTATTTTGGCAGATCCAAGTTGTACTCATCTGCCAAAAATCTATAGTTGTAAAGTTTAGAATAAAACACGATCAAGTCAACCATTAACAATGTTAGTTTAGGCATATATTGGGAGGAGGGGGTTGGAGAGTTACCTTGGTATGAAACGGCCACCCAGGTAATGGTATTTTCCAGTGAAATGTTGTGAACACGGTTTTGGTGCTGATAAGGACACCAGCATTTCAGGGTTGATTCCTTTACCACCAACACGGCCTACCAATAACAGCAACAAATTTGAGTATGATTTTGGGTTAGTTGCAGGAATGGAGAGGAGGGGGAGAGTGTGAAAAATAATGGGGTTTCGGTATTTATCAAGACAGATACCAAATTGAACTAACAGAGTGTGGAATTAATCGAGTACCTAAATCGACATCCCAACCAGAAGGAACGTCCACTATAATACGCAAGGGCACACAAACACGTACATAAAGTTAGTAGGTAGCCGCTATATTTACGCAATAGGCAAGGGGAAAATAATAATATAAGTTTACCTGAAACGATGGGGATGTTGGTCTGTTCAAGTAAGTTTAGCGCATTGACAAACTGTTCTCTAATTGGGGGTTTAAACCCAAACCCAAACAGCGCGTCAATGATGAGGTCGGTGGATTTCAAGGTTGTTGCCAAGCCGTCGGTAGTGATTTGGATATCACACTGGATGCATTGTTTGAGGAGGGACTTGTAAAAGGGGGTGGGGGGTTGTTTTGGGTAGTAAATAGTTGGTTTGTAACCAAAGTGGGACAAGTGTCTGGCAGCAACCAAGCCTAAACGTATATGCGAGGGTGGGATTTGAGAGAAATTAGTATTAATGTGTGCTAGTGGTAAAAGAATTTGGAGTAGGTGTTTGGCCAAGTTTTTTTTTTTTTTGGTTATTGGGTAAGTTTTTGGTTAATTGGGTAAGTTTGGTGTTTACCGTCACCGCCGTTGTTGCCGGGTCCAACGCAAACCAATATCCTTGGAGTTTTTTCAATGGAATATTGTTTGGAAATAGCTTGAGCAACACTAAACCCAGCTTTTTTTTATTTAAAAGAAAAAAACGATATAGAGTGGTTAAAACCAGGGTTAAGACAAACAGGGATATTTTATTTTGGGTGAGGAAGGAGACAAGTTGGTTAATAGCAAAAGCCGGTTGAATTACCTAGTTCCATGAGTTGTTCAAGAACGAAGCCACATTTATCGGACATTAAATCAATGTCTAGTTTGGAAGCAAGGGCCTGTTTTAAAAACTAAGAAGAAAGAGAAAAACAAGAAAAGTAAACATGATAAATGTGGTTGGTATGTTTATAGAAGAGAAAGAGAATACTGCCACTTTTTGGGGAAAAGTAGTGCTTGATTATTACCTTGGTTTTCATTTGTTTCGTTCGTTCTTTTATTTTTTTCGATAAATTTAGAATTACAAGAAGGAAGAGAAGGGGGGTGGGGGGAGTAAAGAAAAGGACAATGGCAATATAAACTTGGAATCTGTGGATTTGGTAACAGAAAAGAAACGAATCTTGGATATTTATCCTTTTTTTAGTTTGAAAAAATAAAGACAATAAAAAGTGCAGTAGTAAAAGCAATACAATCAGGAGAAAGAGAGAGAAACAAAGGCGACGGTAATTAAATACTGGTTTATTCTCACAACATTAATGTTTAAAAAAAGAACTGGAGTGTAAAAAAAAGGGAAGGTGGGGCGGGGTGAGAGAGCGGGGGAGAAGCAGTACATTATAAAAAGTGAATAATGAATGAACTTGATAAAAAAAAAAAAAGGAAATAAAAAAACGTCAAAGTAGTTTGTATAATCTAACAAGAGATGAAAAGAATGGATTATTTTGGATTGGAATGGAATGGAATAGAATGAAACAACGGTACTTTATTGTCTACTCAACCGCTGTTTTGCCAAGACATCGACTTGACCGCTTGAATAAATGGAATTGATAACTGCCTGTCGCTTTATGACAACCAATTGGTTTTGCCACTCGGTTATAAAAGCCTTAATCTCGGTGGGATCTGATAACTGCTTGTTGGTGTGGAACGCATACCTAGTTCTTCTGTAAAAGTACTGCTTGAAATTAACCGTGTTGAACAACTTTGAAGCTTTCAGAATGTTTCTATATAATGTTAAAGTAGCTTTTCTCGATGGTTCAGACATTTTCTTCTTTTTCTTCGTTCCTTTTATTTATATATATATATTTTTTGTTCCTTACTTGTCTATGTTTCTAGACTAGTATTATTATTATTTTTTATGTTGGTGACAACAGATATTTGGATTTGAAAATAAAAATATAAATGGAGGAAAGTGGGATTTGGATTTATTTAAGATTAGTATATATAGAATTTTTTATTGTTATCATTGAACAAAGCAGAACTTTTTTATTAATAAAAAAAACAGAAAATGTATGTTAAATAGTAATTTGAAATTTAGAATTATAATTTTATTTGATTTATTTGATTTATTTTATTTGTCTGATTTATTTGATTTATTTGATTTATCTGATGAGTGTGGATTGATTTAATCAGATTAAAAGATATATAGTAACTAACAAGACAAAGTAAAAGGCAAAACCCATTCCAATGTAATATAATATAATAAAAACAAAAAAGTCTAGGTTGGTTGATATAGACCAAAACAATAGAATTTTAAAAAAAAGTGCTGAAATAAAGGAGAAAAAAAAAGTCTAAAATATAGGACCAAGGGATTCAAACCATAAAAGAATGCGGGGATCAACAGTAACTAGGTTACAAAACTCTGAGAAATCGATTCCAGAGCCAGGAGACTTGATTTCAATATGATCAAAAATGTCGTCAACAAGATGAAGAACCAAGTCGGAAACCATATAGTTTAAAAGTATGGCGGATGAATCGTCAGTTTGGTAAGAGTAATCGAGTTGATAACCATCATCACTATGATCATCGTGATTGTGACTACTTGGAGATTCATGGTTACTATGTTTATGTTGAGCGAAACTCGGGTCAAACTCGACGCGAGATTTGGGGTCTTTAAAGTAGTCTGAACGCGGGTGGTAATGTGGGCCAAAGACAGTTGGAGGAGGTGGAGGATGGTGGGCAGAATGAGAGACAATAGAATCAAGGAACTCGGAATCAGAGTCATAACCGCGATGATCACCAACAACAGGATAATCATTAGAATCATTAGAATCATTAGAATCATTAGAATGGTTGGAATGATCAGAATGATCAGAATTAATAGAGCTGGTAGTAGTACTGTTAGTAGTAGTAGTAGTAGTAGTAGTACTGGTAGTGGTAGTATTAGTAATGTTATTAGATCTTCGTTGTTCAAAATTGTGTAGTTGAATAGCAGCAGTTTGTCGTAAAGTGACAACTTCTCTTCGTAAAGAATCAACCTCCTTATCGAGAATAGAGGGAGAATCAACAGGCAAATTAGTATTGAATGCAGCACTGCTAGGTTGATCGCGCAATAACAAGTTATGGGCTACATAAGTGTTAGTTTCAATGTTGTTCATCATTTCATTGACGTGGTACTTGTTGTAAAGGCTGATAGAGTTCATGACCATTGCGAGGTTGCGTTTAGTGATATGTTGGGTGTCTTCGATATCCAACGCGTTGAACACGCGTCGCAGTTTGGCAATGTCAGTGTTTGGCGACTTGGCTAGTAATCCAACACCAATAACCATTTCGTCAAACGATATCAGATCGTTGCGGTCGGCGTCGTAGAACCTGAACAGAAGTTCAATGATCAGCGACTTTTTAGTGCCAAACTTTCCAAAACACTGCTGAAATGTGGCCCTGTCCACCCCATCAACCACCTCCTCACGCCCCCCACGCGTTCCCGCAACAGTTCTCCTGACCGCCAGCCCACAATACTCGTCATATAAAGCATAGATCTCGGGAATTGAGTGCCGAACTACCTCACCCAAACTGCCCATTTCGCCCAACTTTTTCATGTACCGCTTGAACCGCTCACTGTTCAGGTAATCTCCCGCTCTGCCCCCTTCCGACTCCAGCAGTTGCCCCGGGTAGAACCGGTCAATTACTGGAATTGTACTGTTCATCATTGGCGGTGTTGGAATCTTTATCTTGATGAAGATGTGGTGTTTGTGGTGGTTCTTGCTCTCACAACTCTCGCACAGATCATAATCCCCACACTGCCCACACTTGTACCGAACACCGCGCACTGGACTCACTTCACACTCGTCACACGTCACTCCCCTGTGCACAATACTTTGTCTCCTCTGTCTTGCCTCTGCCACCGACTGCAACAACTGC
Organism: Capniomyces stellatus; assembly: GCA_001661515.1. Lineage (NCBI taxonomy): Eukaryota > Fungi > Kickxellomycota > Harpellomycetes > Harpellales > Legeriomycetaceae > Capniomyces > Capniomyces stellatus. Next base: position 375,341 of record LUVW01000024.1, read on the forward strand.
AACATTGTTGTGTTTTTTTCAATTCCATAATCCTGTACATTACTATTACTATTGCTGTTATTATTATTATTATTATTATTGTTACTACCTTCTACCCTATTTACTCCATTTACTAATCCCCCCTCTCGCACTCTAAATGCATTCGATCTTGTTAAATGTCTACTTCTACCCCTCTGTCTATTACTCTCATCTCCACCTCCATCTCCACCTCCACTTCCACTTCCACCTCCATCTCCTTCATCAAAGTTTAAATCATCCTCATTTTCCCTCATCGACCCCAGTACTTCTTCTAACGCATCCAGTATCAGCTGGTTTTCCTCGGGAATTTCTTCTCCTATAACCTCAACTGCCTCAACTAATTGCTCCAATTCTTCTTCGTCTCTTTCTTCGTCTCTTTCTTCTTCTCTTTCTTCTTCTCTTTCTTCTGCTTCATTCACCCCAATAACTCTTGTAACTTCTCCTGTTACTCCTGCTGCTTCCAATGCTGCCCTCACTTCTGCTCCACTCAGTCCTCTTCTTTCATCTCCCCCACTCTCTCCATTCTCCCCACTCTCTCCCACACTCTCTCCTTGTCCCCCACGTCCTGCTATCGGTTCTGTACCGCCTTCATTTCCTCTTTCTGAATTACTCAACTCTGTAAACTCGCTTGAAATGTTCCCCATCGACACTCCATTTCCTGTTCCATCACCACTGTTACCTACTTCATATACGCTTGACGAGTCTACTTCCCCCACTCTACTTTGTTCATCTCCTATTTTATTTCATTTTCATTTTCATTTTTATTTTTATTTTTATTTTTATTTTATTTATATTTTTACTCTTTCCTTCTCCTACCCTTTCCTTGTTATTTACTTAAAACTTACCTGCTACATCAAACACCATTCCTAACCTCCGTGTCCTTCTTTGTACAGAATTAGCTCTACTCTGGTTATTCTGCCTATCAACAATCTCTATCTCCGCATCTCCTTCCTGCTCAATCCTTCCATCACCTTGCTCATTGTTTCTCATCTCTCCTCCCTCAACTCCATCGCTGTTATTATTGCTCGTCGACGTTCTGCTAATGTACTCGTTGTAATTCGGGTTTCTTCTTGAAAAGCTACTGCTATCTCTCCTCTCCTGTCTCGTCAATCCCCCACTCAATCTCCTTCGACCCCCTTTACCATTACCCCTGTTCTTACCCACGTCATCTTTGTTTCGTTGGTACTCTAGTAGTACTATTATGGTGTAACATGATATCACTCCTGCTATTGTTCCTAGAATAAACGACGTGGCTTTAGGCGTAAGCTTCGATATCTGTCTCTCGAAATAACTCTCGCCACTGCCATTCAACGACATTATTCCTCTTATATTCCCTATTTTACTCTCTATTGTACTCTCTACTGTACTCTCTATTGTGCTCGCTTGTATCTTACTTTATCCTGTTTGTCTATTTATTTATTTTTAAACCCCTCCCCAATTTTCTCCATCTAACAAACTCTGTTGTTTTCTTTTTAATTCAAAGTCTTGATAATGGATATAAAAAAAACATACGTGTTCATTCTTTTAACCACCGTTTCCATTACCTTGAAGTAGATCTTTTTAACTTAAAAAAAAACTATTTTGCTATCAATCTTCGAAACTATATATATTTTTTTATTTTTGCTGCCTTACGTTATTTGACCAGTTGAAAAATTAGAGTTTTTTCATTACCATTTTCATTTCTAAAATGCCATTGTCTTTTTATTGTTTTAATTCCTTTAATTTCTCCACCAACCCCAACAATCCTTCCATCTCCACCCAACTTCCAATTATAAATGACCAAACCAACCACGCATTAAACTTGTCGCATTTTACTATTGCCTATGAACTTACCACTCTGATTTATAAGTCTGGATAGGATCAAGTAACAGAGGGGGGAGGGTTTATGAATAGCTACCAAAAAAAAAAACAATGCAGTTTCCAGCACCCCCCGTCTTGATGCTGAGAGTACCACCAAGGGACTCTTGAGAATTTTTTAGTGGTTGGTTGTTTTTTAACTTCTCTCCCAGAAGCTTTTGAAATTTATATGTGTTGTTGAATAAGAAACTTTGTTAAAACCAAGATGTTAAATAAATAAAAAGTGATATCTATAGTAATAATAGAAATAATAATAATAATGTAGAATAAAAACAGAAGAAAAATAGATTCCAAGTATTATTCAGAGCCCAGCTCAACCCTAAAATTTGACAAGAAGGTTAAAAAAAAAGAATGTTAATACATGAATAAACAAACATAAAGGTAAATATTAACGATAACAATGATAATAATAGTAAGGATAATAATGACAAGGTTACCATTTGATTCTGCACATGATAGCGGTTTTTCTGACAATGCGTTTTTTATCGTCAATAGCCAAGTTTAAGCAAGAAATGACGTGTTTTCTTATTCCAAAAAGATCAAAATCAGAAGAAGAAGAAGAAGTGGAACTTGAATTGATAGCAAACGTGGACTTTATAGAGGTACAAAGTTCGGCTAAGCATTTTAAGCTTGCAATACGGACTTTAGTGTTGTTTTGGGTAATGTTTGATTGCGGGTTGGCTATTGCGTATGTTAGATCGGCAATAAGCGCATCGGTTTGTGTTGGAGATAAAACGGATTTGCTAGTGGAGTTGGTATTGGAGGCATTTTGGATTATAGAGGTGATTGAGTTTATTGCGACGGATTTCAAATCCCTGACTGTGGTTTTGATTGAAGCCAAAAGCAATGGAACTAGTTTGTTGCTTGATTGGGTGATTATCTGGCTTGGAAGACTATGAATTATGGTGGTTAATTCAACTAGCAAGGCAGACTGCAAATCTAAAATAAATAAAAGGAGAATTAGTTAGTAAATCAAGTTGAATGGTAAAAAGAAAAAGAAAAAAGAAAAAAGAAAAAAAAAGACTTACTGGTTGGCTGAGGTTTGGATAGCAATGCAGATACTTTATCGACAATGTAATGATAAAACCTCTGTTTGAAGAGAGGACTGATATTGGAATTGGAAAGTTTATTGAGATTCCAACGATGTTCAGCAACAACAATATTCAAAAGAGAAGAACCTTCGGCATCGTCACAACCGGCATTGTAATTGACCAGGCAAGTACCGTCGCAGCTTGTGGAAATTGGTTGAATAGTATTAGGATTTTTTACTATATGGTCAAGCAACAAGTCAATCAGTTTGTACCCAACCAAATCGCCCCGAATAACCAGACCGCGAGCAACCCACCGAGTCAAAGAAATAGCCATGGGGTTGTTGGTGAGGTAGTTGGACTTTATGAGGTCGTAGAGAGCGGATTTGACTGATGGGTCACATGACTTGTTGCTTATTGTAGCAAGGATCTGGCAACAGGAGATGCGAACCGAAGGAATTTCAGCAACATCAACAGTAATAAATTTGACGAGCATTTCAACAATCTCGAGTCCAGACTGGGCAACAGCAACATTTCCACCAGACTTTCCACCAGACTTTTCACCAGACATTTCACCACCAATACTACCACCAATAATACAACTATTGTTGCTACTGCTGCTGCTGCTACCAGACGCAATCGTGCTAGGTGATGGTTTTGTGTATAGACTGGAACAAAATAAGCCGCGCAACACGCTAATGTCAGTGTCCGGATGCATACTACTAACCAAACTGCTTATCACAACATACACAAAGCACACGTTCAGACCGTCCATCTGGTCAGTTGCAAATGGCTCCAACAAATGAACCCACTTCTTCAGATGTTCTGTTTGTAGTCGACTGTCCAATGCCCGGAACACCGTTGCACACACTGTGCCTATATTGACCACCACAAACCGAATTCTCTTTGACGGTAAAACTTTGATTGATCCGTGCATGTGTTTGGACAGCAATGAGGTCACCAGTACCATACAGTAATTCTCATCCATTGATGACAAGTGTTGCATTGCTGGTGTTGTTACTCTGCTTTTACTATCTAGAACTACGCTTCCATCAACTCCATTATTCTCGGCTAAAATGTTTTCCGTCAATCTGGTGATTATTTTGTTTAAACTGCTTGTCAAATTTCCTGAAGGAACAAAATCACCTACAACAAATACAACAAATACAACAAATACAACAATAGTCAATAGTCAATAGTCAATAGTCAATAGTCAATATTAATACAAATACAAATACAAATACAAATACAAATACAAATACAAATACAAATACAATAATAGTTATATATATATATATTTATAGTTGATTATTTACAGTTGGAAAAGAGTCTCAAGTAATAATGTTTGATTTCTTTTGACATTTCAATGTTAAAGTAAGAAAGAGTTTCAGCAATAAACAAAAGCCGTTTTTCTTCAACATGATCATTGTTCTTATTGACCACTTCAAGTTTGCTGAAAATAAACGGAACAACTCCATCAATAATCTCAAACAAATTCGTGTCCATTAACCGCACCAAAAGCGCCAATGCCGCATCATTAACTCCACGATCCTCGTTCTCCTCAATAACTGCATTTGTCAGTATGTAAATCGCTGATTGTGTCTGATCGCTTGTCAGAAACGTCTTGAAACTAACTAACATTGCTATTCCCTTAAGTCTCGATATAAACTTGAACGAGTACTCGTTTCCCATTTTGCCCTCAACTGACTCTGCTGATTCTACCTGGAACATTGCCACCAACCGGTCGTGGAAATCCATCAAGTTTCCTTTTGTTCCCGCTGCCAAATTCGCCTCAATAAGTGCTGTGGCCAAATCCATCAATACTCGCTGCCCAACCACCCCAACTTCTACCCCATTTCCACCTCCATTTCCATTTCCACTTCCACCTTCTCCATCTGCTTCAAATCTGTTTAAAATCACATCCATCATCACGTCCGTCACCACACTGCAGTAATACTCACTGCTCATCGCTACAGTCTTCAGCAACACTATCGCATTCTCCAATTTCTCTGCATCCATTTTCTCAATCCACTTCATCGAGTCCTTGATTATCACATCTACATGCTCAACCGTTTCCTCCTCGCCCTGAACTCCGCCCCCTTCTTCCCTGCTAGACTCCCTGCTAGAAACCCTGCTAGAAACCCTGCTAAACACCCTCGATAAAGCCTCCAAACTCACCTCCCTCAACTCGGATTTTTCCTCCCCGTTCTCCACCTCCTCCTGAACCAATCCTACCAACTTCATTATCTCCTTTTCCCATTCCGCTACCCCATACACATCCGCCCCCTCAATTATCACCTTGTACACATCCACCTTCACCATTGCCGACGTTGATGTCAGCTTATACACCAACTCTGGAATTATTAGCCCCCCAAACTTCTCGCTCGCCGTCAAACACTTTCTCAGCTTTCTCTTCAACTCCACTACCGATACCTCCTCCTCTCCCCTCCCGCTCGCCCTAAACGTTATTGGAAAGTAACAAAATACCACCTCAAACAGCTCCTGGTAACTCTCGCTAATATCAAACTTCACTATCAACTGATGGATTATCTCAAACACTATCATCAAGTTCCGTGGATCCTTTTCCCCATCAACCGACCGAATCACTAACGTTATAATCTCATTGTCACTTTCCCTCTCCCTCTCTTCCTCTCCACCCTTCCCTTCTTCCATCTCTTCTCCTTTTTCCTCCCTGATCTTGTTCAAGTACCGCTCAATTATCTGAAACGTCACATTCCTCGTCTTTTGCTGAAAACTCTGCACATGAACCCCATTCAACACCTTCAACACCAACTTCTTTTCTAACCTCATATCTATATTCACACTGCTCTGCAGCCCAAATAATCCATCCAACACCTGTGGAACACACACCGCATCCATCGCTCTCAACCCAAAAAAGTCTATCAACACCGATATCGCTTTCTTATCCAACCTCTTTGTCTTCCCCAACCTTTGCACCAACATCGTCAAACTCTGCATCCCCTTCACCCTTCTTCCCGCCTCTTCACTTGTCAAATACTTTTCTAGCCCCGCCACGTACATTAACAACTTTGTTTCCCCATTCTCTATATCTATTTATTTATTCCATTTTTCTTTTTATTATTACTTTTCTTTTCTTTTTCCTTTTTCTTCTTCTCTACTTTTCTTCACATTGTCCTTATCTCTCTCTTTCATCTTACCTTCAACTATTTGCTTCAGTATATTTTCTAGATTCTCATCCTCATTAATCAACGCCAACATCAAACTCTCAATTTGTCCCTTTTCCTTCATTTTATTATTTCTATTCTCTTTTTACAAGCTCAACTTCTAATCCCACAATCTAATCTCCTCTAATCCCGCAATGTATTTTCGAATTACTTATATTACAATATATGCTTATCCCTTTTACTCGTTTCTTTTATTTAACCCAACCTTTGTCTTTTTTTTCTATTGTATTTTGTTGCTCTGGTTGCTTTTGATCTTTCCCGGCTTTTCTTTGCCTCGTTTCCAAATATTTATTGTTAAGCTTATTAATCGATAAAGCTTTTGAAAAAAAATATACCAACTATCTTTAATTTTTGTTTTTGCTAACTCTAGAACAATTTTCTTTAATTTCCTTTTTTCTTATTTCCCCCACTTTTACTTTTACTTTTACTATTTTTTTTAATTTTTTTATTATGTTTTTTTAATTTTGCTTTCTTGATCCATATTTGCCTTTTTTTTTTTTTTTTTTTTTTTTTTTTTTATCACCTATTTTGATCTAAACAAAATGCCAAATTCAAAATCCCTTAATCCAAATCCTCTCCCCAATTTTTTTTCAGTAATGTCCCAATCCCTTTTTTTTATTCTTTTGCCCGCCATCGATAAAACTCTAGCACAACCACTGGTACAACTAATACAACTAATACAACTAATACAACTAATACAACTAATACAACTAATCACTATGACTGTTATATATGAATTTACTTGACATAGTATCACACTCTACCTAAATATCCTCTGCTTTGGAAAAAAAAATGAAGGGTGAGGAATGGTCAAAACCCCAAATAGAATGGCTTACTTGTGCTTTTGGATGGTATAAATAATATTATGTAAATATGTATGTACAAATTGGTTTATCTTTACCAGGAATGGTTAATGGTAATGGTATTGTACAAATATATGCTTATTAATACCTGGAAAATATAACTCTTGCTCTTGTATAGTGGGATTATAAAAAAAAATAAAAAGCGGGTGGGCTTGGTTGGGTATATGGTGGCATTAATTCCGGATATAAAGTTATGACATCACCGAGAAGGCAATGTGTTTGATTGTTACGGTTATCAGCGGGTAAAGGATGAATGAAAGAATGTAAAGTAAATAAATAAAAAAGACCCTCCTTCCGACTTTTGCCAATTTAACTTGACAATAAGACGGGGTGAATTTCTCAACAAGCGTGAGCACAATAGTGGTTGTAAAGTATTGTTGAGATTATGTGTGTATGGTGTGTGTATATATTATATACACAAGGTAATCACTTGGTAAGTTTGTATTGTTTGCATCCAAACATTGGGAAATAAAACAAAAAGAAAAGTACATTCACTTTGCCGATTATGTCTAGTGAATAAGACGGTTGTTTTAATTCTTATTCAAAAGATGGTGGGTATTATGAAAGTTGAAAAATTCAAATAAATCACTGATAAACTGACTAACCCACACCCCCCCCTCCTAAAATTCTGTCTATTTGTTTGTTTCATATTTGAGTATAATTGGCGGAAAATCTGGTGTATTTTTTTTTTTTTTAGTAAAAAAAGCACTTGAAAACATCTAAAATAAAGGTCTAGATCGAATGGAGTAATAAATGGCCTTTTTTTTTTTTTTGCTTTTAGTTTTTGTCGGTTGATTTTGCTAAGGTAATGTGCTTCGAAACTGAAAAGCAAATAGACTTGATAGCATAATCAAACGCAAAAAAATAAAATAAAACTTGCGCAAAATAAAGAAATTCCTCTCGATTGAAAAAAAAGATTTCTCTCGATAGGAAAAAAAAAGATGGCATGCGTTAAATTCAGTAAAAATGTATGGATAGAAGGGGGGGGGGGATGGAGCTGGGTCAAAATTATTTGTCAGCAATAATTCCTAGTCGCTGAGTTAAAAGTAGCAAGTAAAGCTTTAAAAAACAGCAAAGAAGGAAATAGAAAAAGGATCAGGATTATGTAATAGATTAAACAGAGCTAGTAATAGTGACTGTAGTTTATATCAGAGCTATAAATACGCGGTAGTTTTTCTTTAGCTTATGGAAATTAGAGCAAAACAAATTAAGATTGTAAAACAAAGTTTGTTAATTAAAACAAAACAAATGGTGTTTTCGTGGATAAATAATATTGCGGATTTTCTATGGCTTTTGCCAATTATAGAAAAACAATCGTTGCAAAACGTTAGCTACTAAAACGCTTTGCCAGGGTTACTAGGCTTTATTACCGGATGTCGAAGCAAATTTGAGTTAAACGAATCGCTTTGGCTGAACAAAAACAACTAAATTGAACAATTGGCTAATCAGAAATAAGAATTGATCAAAACTGATGTCAGGATTGTCAACCAAAGGCCATGAGGGCTAATTTCTCCCTTTTTCTTTTTTTCTTTTTTTTCTCCTTCCATTTGAGTCATTAACTTAAAGCTAAAAAAAGGTAGGCTTATATAAATCAAACAACTATTACTTTTGTAAATTAAATTCAAACCAGCTAAATTTGAGGAATGTGTTAACAGCAGTAAAACTCAAATTGAAATATCGCACTTGTTTATATCACATTCAGGGCTAAAAGGTCAAAAGCGTAAAAAGGCACGAGAAAACCCTGGTGTTTTATTGAACCAAAGTAAACTCGCATATTCGCCTACCTATGTTTTCACTTGAAGATTTTTATATTGATTTTTTTTTATATTGCAAGCAAAACGTTGATTAAATTGGTACCAAGAACAGGTGGTGGAAAAATAAAGACAGTTCGACTACTTTTCCGAAACAATCAAAAAGTTGTAGTTGATTGAAAAATGAAAAGAAATAAAAAAATAATGAAATTCTAAAAAAGGACCGAAGGTGCTTAAATAAAAATCTGAAGTAAATGGGGGGGGGCTTTTTTGATGAACAATATAAATACTTTAGTTTGTCAAGTCACTTGTTACTGAAATTAGATGGATTAGCATTGCAGTTGGAAGAAACAAAAAAAGAAAAAAAGAAAAAAAGCGCAATAATTCAAAGGCAAAACCGGGTTATACCATTTGATACCGTGATTTATAAAGCTCAGTTTGGAAATAAAGGAAAAAAAAATAATAAATAAAAAAATTAACCAACGAAAAGACTTTAGATAGTAAAAAAAAAAAAAAAATACTAGAAATGAGTTAAATTATCTGAAATATTCACGAATTAGATAATGGTTGAAGAATATTTACCAGTATGAATGAGAGATATTTTAAATAAATGTTTAAAAAAGATGATAAAATCAAATCTGATTTATAAGAGGAAGGAAAAGAAAAAAAAAACCTCAAGCCGTAGTAGATGGGAATTTGAAAGTCTGTATAAAATCAAAAAGCAAAGAGTTGCCTTATTTTTTAATGAGTAACAAAGTTTGCCTTATTTTTTTGGGGATAATAAAAAAGACAAAATAAAATAGCAAAAGCCTTATTCTGTATACTGAAGCAACTTATACTTTTCAAATAAATAGTTTTACACATTATAAAGGAATAAGACAGATAAATGTATTAGTAGAGATCTGGAAGTCTAGAAAAGGAGATAAAAACAAAGCAATTTTTTAAAGAAAAAAAAGTAAATGGATTCAGTGATAAACAAACCAGAAACTATACAAATGCCAATTTCGATTACAACAGCCTCAATGGCAATTGTGTTGTTGATGTTGATTGTGGGGGTTGGGTTGGTGTTTACGGTTCAGCACCTGGGCGATAAGAGAGTAAAGGCGGTGTTGATTACAGGTAGCCAGGAGGTAAATGAGGATGAGATAATTGATCAAAGAGAGTTTCTGAGGTTGCATTTCAAGAGGAAAAACAAGATAATCGACACGAGGTTTGGGAAAAACAGGATAGTGCTGTTCCAGAACAGCGTGTTGGGAGGGGTTCGAAAGTTGGAGAGTGTTGGGAGGTTGGAAAGAGTGTTGCTTGGGACATTTTATTTGCGGAAGGAGAGGCGGACAGTTTGTGGGAAGCGGGAGTTGTGGGAGGAGTTTTTGAGGGCGGGAGGGAAGGACAAGCAGTGGGGAAGATCAAGGGAGGACAATATGATGGAAATGTACAAGAAGGCGGTGTGTAGTTGGGGGTGTACGTTTGCGGATCGGGAGCTGTTGGATATGCAGTGTAGCCAGCTGGAACAAAACACGTTGATATGTGTTGATACGGGGAAGATGTTGAGAAGCACGGTGATTAGATCGGCAGTGGCGCCGTTTGTAAACCCAAGCGATGGGGAGTTTGGAGAGATAGTGGAAACGTTTACAAAGCTGACGGACGTGGCACATTGGGGAATAGCGCTGATAAGCTATGTGAAGCTGTGCTTTATTAGAGAATTTCTCAAGTGGTTGATGGAAAACGAGCTGAAGAAGGTGTACAGTTTGGTTAAGAGGGTGATGGAGAAGAACGGAAAGTCGAGTGCAGAGTACAAGTATTATCTGGAGCACAAAACGGAGATGGAGGACGAGGTGGTGTACCGAGTAATCACATTCAACTCGCAAACAGCGTCGCATTTGATTACATCGATATACGATATTGCGGTGCAGCCTTCGCTTAGGAAGCAGCTGAGACAGGAGCAGAAGATTGAGGCAATGGATCCCGAAAGCTTTGAAAGCAACCTAGACCCGCTAGTGGAGTTCAACGATGTTGAAGCAGACGTTGACAGCACCGAGAACAGTAACGATGCGGAGTTGGAGGGAGAATTGGAGGAGAATGGCAGTAGTGGTGGAGGAGGGGGGTTGGGTAAAGGCAAAATCAGACTTGAAGAGTATCAAAAGCTATTTGACCAGAATAACGAAAAGAGTAAAGTGGTATCATCGCAATTTGATTTTTCCTCAAACAAGCAGAAAGGAAATAAAGGCAAAAAGACGAAGAAGGCCAATAAAACTCGCAATGACAGCATCAGTAGTATCAGTAGTGTGGGTAGTATCAGTAGTATCAGCAGCAGCACCGATGATAACAGAATAGCAATGAGCTCAATGAAGGCAAGTGGTAACAATGGAACTCTTGGAAGTGGAAATGGGAATGGAAACGATGGCGACGATTACCCACTGAATATTTCGGGAGGTGGAAGGCATTTATTGTCAAAGTGTCAAGTTTACTACAACCGAGTGGTGGACATGAATCTGTTGACACTGAAAATGACACAATCAATGCAGCTACTGAGTGCGTGTATACTGGAGTCGTACCGGTTATGTCCACCGGTTTGTTCGGAGCTGTGGGTGGTTAACAAGGGAATAACAGCAGACAATTTGACATACACAGAAAACGAAAGTAAATTTAAGGAAGATAATGAGAATGGATTTGATGTAACAAATGCAAACTCAAACGTCAACAATGAGGAAATCAAGTCGCTCTTAATTGAAACTAAAGAACTGAAGGTTGGCGATTATTTGGCCTTTTGTTCAAGTGCTGTTTATGAGATCAATGGCTCATCAATCATTGACGAAGCCGAAGAAGATGCTGATCAAGTCGATCAAGATGCTGGTGATGCATTGCTGGAAGGCGACAATGATAGCACCAAAGTATCCCCCACCCCTGGAAACGGACCCAATAGCACTAAACCAAAAGTTCATAGTTCTGCTGACCAACTCTCCAATGACAACAACAATGAAGGCGGTGGAAATGATAACAATGACGAAATTAATGGCGATATTGAATCGACTGAAGTTTCTTGTATCGACAACGAAATTGATAAACAGTCAAACAACGAAAACACCAACAATCCAATCACTCGCTCTAATACTTTACAACCCTCAGCATTATCTGAACTCGCCCCAAATCTCGTTTCGGAATCCGCCTCCAATACCAATACCAATTCCAACCCCAATCTCAATACTACTAACAATTCCAGTGATAACAAACTATTAGACTCCGATTCTGGTTCTGATTCAGAATCAGTAGTCAACTTAAACGTGGGTTCTGATTCTGACCCCAACCATCGAAAAGACTTCAATGCCCAGTCTGAAAATATACTCCAGCCTGCAACTACCAACTCCAAAACAAATATAAACAAACATTCAGCAATAAAAGATGAACCCTCTATAGACACCAACAACTTAGAAAATGAACTTGAAAATAAAAAAGAACCACATTCAAACCCAACAGAACCAGAAACAGAATCACAAATAAAAACAGAATCAGAAACAAAAACAGAATCGGATTCAAAGCAAACCTCTAAATCATCCTCACCTTCAACTGATGACAACACCGATTTAAACACCGATGCTGATTCACCACCAACCAGCAATGGGTTCCAATCCTTTGCTCCAATAGAAAACTGGAAAACAAACCTAAGTTTCCAAAGACAGCTAATCAGACTCAACAGTTCCGAAAACATCAGCTTGAACTACGACTTTATCCGAACCCTCATTAGCCATCTCCTACAGCGGACTGACTTTTCTACTTTTGAATGGGGGAAACCCGAAGTCAAAGACTCCTTTTTGCTCAATCCTTGTCTCTACAACTCTAGCATGATTTTTAGATTGACCAAAAAGTTCAACTAATATCCCGCACGTTTTTATTTTTATTTTTTATCCCCTACTCTAATTTAATTTCATCCCAGTTGTCATAGAATCCCACTTTTATTTATATTTATATTTATTTTTATTTTTATTTATAAATTATTTATTAATCTTGTGATAAACCCGTAATAATATTACACTAAAACATTACTCTATCCATCCCCCCGACACCCAACTCTCTTTCAAAATATTTAAAACGTACTATAAAACTAAATAGTCCTTTTTACTGCCCAGACTCTGCTGCCAATTTTCTGTTGTAATATTCCCTAACTCTTATCTCCATACCCTTCATAAAGCTTTTTAGAATAGGTAGCTTTAATAGCAATTTGTTCATTTAAACTCACTTCATTTAAAAAGGGGACCTGCCTCCCCTGTCACTTTAACACGGTATTGATCAAGCATCTCCTCTAATTCCTTTCTGACCACAATTCCTTTCTGACCACAGAACCAGGTAAATCGGCCAAACCATTCAATGTAAAGTCCATATAATCCGAATCACCAACACTCATGCCTCCTCTCGGCTCATTTATTTTAGCCAATATTTACGTCTTTCCTCTTTACATCACGATCGATTCTCACTTTTGCCCCTCCCTCCAAATATGGCAATACCAGCAACCAAAACTTCTTAAATACGGTATCTCTCCAACCGATACTTTGTCAACCATTTTCTTTTATATCCACTTTCAAGTTTTCCAAGNTGTAAATATATCTTTAGGTTCAAGCTTTTTTTTTATTATTGAAATGTTTTGGTTCAAGTTTTACTTCTTTCAAAATCCAGTTCAAATGATCTCTCAACTTTGTTTCAATGTTTAAATTTTCTGAAAGTCTTGGATCACTTTTCAATTTTATCTTTCTATATTTGTCAATAACCATTAGATAGCCATTATACAAAACCAACCCAGTCAATGTACCATTGTATTCAGGCAAGCATAGTGACCCTCCCAGATCCCCGCTATGTACTTTTCCATCACCTTGTATCAAAAACAACGCACTGTGGAGCAAGTATCCCTTACATTCAACACATTTTAAGACACCGCCTCTATTCACAAGGCCCACATATGCCGCCTTCACCAGACTTCCTGAGGGTAGAGTTTTGTTGTCTTAAATCATCCTCACCCAGCAATTAACTTTGTGTGAAATATTAACTCCATTGTTTCAAATCTTGGCATAATCCATCATAGTTTGTGAAGTTCCACAATATCAAATCTTATCAACGCGATATCGTATAAACACGATGGAGACTAAAAAAATATTGTATGGATAATGTCATTTATCTTTATTTTTTAGCAAAATGAAATAGTAAAAACATCAAAAAGTAAAAAACCAGTAAATAAAAAAACGCCAAGTAGAAACGCGATTTAAATAAAAACAATCACTAGACTGAGTTTATCTGTTCCTGCGCGTATTCAACTGCTAGTTTAGCTTTAAGGGCCTTGGACAACACCTTTGAGTAGTTGTCCAATCGCGATTCAATTTCCAGCGAAACATCTTCAAGTTCGGCGCTTTCATAATCTTGGAAAGTGTTCACAATATCGTTAAACATCGAGTTTACACCTTTTACAGATTCTAAATGCAAATCATTCTCCAGCTCAAGAAATTCTTTCTCAAGCAAATCTGAAGAAATGTGCGATTCAGACTTCAACTCTTCCAGCCTTTCCTTGATGTGCTCTAACTCAGAGCCAACTTTGTATTGCATAAAAATTTGCGTGGCATCTGTTGCAGAATTCCTTATTCTGCTCAAACCATTTTCTATATCTAAACGCTGTACTAGATAATCCAGCGATCTGTAATAATATTCTCTCATTTGATCTTGTATTACTTTACCCGCACCCAATCTCTCGTCGCTGCTTCTTTTTCCATCTTCAATAATGCTTTGCCTTATTTTTTGTTCAAAATCACGTATTTCCTTATTAAGTTCTTCCTTCATGCCGAAATAATCTTTGGTGTACTCATCAATCAATTTCTTTTTTTGTTCATTCAAAATTTTGTTTGCAAAGTTTGTACTTTCTACCAAAAAGCTTTTATTGATATTTTCAGTCAATTTTTCTTTAGCTACGACAGCTTTGATTTTACCAAGCTCTTCCAACGATGCAGCATCCTCCAAGTCCTTGGCTACCTTCCACGTGTCATAGTCATCCGGGTGTGTAAGAATATCTTTTGGCTCAAGTTTTGTGTTTTCCAAAATCCAGTCCAAATAGTCTCGCAATCTTGTGACTACGTCAACATGTCGGAAATCTTCTGACATATTATCGAGCCTGGCCTTTTTAAACTCTTCAGTGATGTTCTCTTTTCTTCCATACGAAATCGACCCAATCAACGCATTACCATGATTAGGCAAGTAAAGTGGCCCTCCCAAATCCCCATAAATCTTTGTCTCATCTCCCTTATTGTAGTAAAACATTGCACCGTGAGGCATGTGCCTCTTTATCTCAAAGTACTTTAAAACATCGTCTCTATCCAAAAGGCTCACATCTGTTGCCTTCAGCTCTTTTTCCGGAAGCGTGGTGTTATCCTTATGCGTCCTCACCCACCCAGCAACACGAGTCTTATCCTGAAAATCAACTCCACCATTGTAGATCTTGGCATAATTTATTCCAAGATTCTGGAAGTCTACATCATCAACTCTTACTAGCGCAGTATCGTACCCATACAATGCAACATCGTACTTTGGGTGCACTATAGTTTTATTTGCTATAAAATTTTTCCCTCCTCTCACAAAGCTATACTTTGAGTTGGCCGATATCTCAACCTTCAACTCATCCTCGCTATATTTATGCCTGTTTAGACAAGTTGCAGATGTGAGAATGTAGTTCTTTGAAATTACCGATCCTCCACATCGCTTTTTGGTAGCACCTTCATACCCTTTTACTGAAATGTGGAGAGAAACAATGTATGGCAACTCTTCTAACCCGATATAATCTTCATTTACGGCTCTTTTGCTTCTGTCTAGCGTATCCCCTGCATTACCTCCTTGAGTCACTGGATCTAAATCTGAAATCCAGGCTCCTGAAACTGATGCCAATGAGAAACTGACTAGAATACCGACTGTGCTGATCTTCATGTTTGATAATACTGGTTTGCTGTTTTCTGTTTGCTGTTTGCTGTTTGATTTTAGTTGTTTGCTGATATTACTACTTGAAAACGACTTGCTGATGAGAAAATAAAAATAGTGCTTTTCACTCGGTATTTATACAAATAGACCACGGACCAAAATTACAAGAATCAGACCCAACTCGGTTCTCATTTTCATTTTCGTTTCATTTTCATTTTGGGTTTAAGTTTAGACTTTTTACTATTGTAAACTTGGTTCTTAATTTAAACTATAAACACACACTACTCTTGTTTTTGTGTTCTTTTAGTATAAACACACACTTTGGTAAATACACTCTTATCTTCACTTCTAAATATCATGTTATACTTTGCAATCCTGTATAAGCAGTTTAATGAAACCATACATGTTGTTGTGAGGATGTTGGTTGGAGTGAAATCACATCATCGGATGTGGTGTATACCTGATTCTGTTCTCTCTAGAATCATTTCCTACTTTACTAGTACTCAATTTGAAGTTTAGCCGTTCAGCTCACCAATAGGCGGTGGTTTAAACATTGTTATGCTTCTTTGTATCTAGCCGTGGTTTTCTGTTTTTCTGTCTGTTTCATGTTATGTTGGACTATTTCAAGTTGAATCGGTCTGATTTCCACAATCTTCTCATGTTTCTAATCAACAATACTTTAGCATTATAGAATCGGCGTGGTTGTAAATGGCGCAGTACATCATTATTTACTTTCAACACTTTACACACTACTGATCAATAAACATAAACGCAAGATTTTGGCAAACAAACTTTGCATTACTACATTAATTTTCAAGTATCTAAACTCAGAATCTGTCTACTCTATCTTTTTTCAACCTGCAACATCTTACACCTTTGTTCAATGTACCGAATGTTCTGTCTTTGGCTTATCAAATACATTTCAGCCAATTGGTGTTATAAAGTGTTATCTGAAACAACTTTATGCAAGCTTGTTGGTACAATCTCAAGCGAAACAAGTTGTAACGCCAGTGTTTTGTAAACTGGCAGCAAATGAGTGGTTTATAACGCTAAAAGCGCATGTTTAGCTTTATTTTAATAGTTGCAAGTTTGGTACAAACAATAAAGTATAAACTATACAAATTAAAAGTGATACAAAGAAAAAACAATAGTAGTTAGCCCCACCAATTGATGATGAGTTTGTCTTGGTCCACACCTTTTCACATTCTTTCAAGCAGTATTCTATTCTTCTCTTGTTGGGGGACTTTGTTAATTACAAACCGGCCATCAACAGACAAACTGCCAAAGACCCAGGGGTTAGTGAGTGACCAATGGACGCTGTGCACAGAAGAGTCATGAGTATCGTAGCGCATAACAATGCCATCGCTGCCACTGTCCTCAACACCCACACCGCTTCGGGCTCTGTCCTTTCTGTGTCTAGCATGGTGCCTACTCTTGCCTTTTCTACTAAAGGATCTTTGACTCAGTTCGTTATGACTAGCCAGCGACTCGTTGTAGCCGTTTTCGTAGCCAAAACTCTCCATTTCGTCGCCAAACGCGTCGTCATCGTCGTCGTCCTCTTCAGTAGCCCTGTCATCATTGGCACTGTTTAGAATCTCCTCGCTGTCAAACTCGCTAGACCCACTAAACCCCAATTCGCGACTCGAGCAAACACTGTTCAAGCCATACAGATTTACAATCCCGTCGCTTCCACTGCTCACCACCAATTGGTCAAAATTATTGTTGCTTTCTATTCCGTATATCCAGTGCGAGTGTCCGTTGCTCACTTTTGCTATTTCGCCATGGCCCAGCTTTCTTGTGTCGTACACCAACACATCACCGCATTTCCCTCCTACAATTATCTGCTCGTCAATATACCTGTTGTTTGTCATCACTATCTTATCCTCCATATTGCAACTGCTCTTCTCGTTTACTGATATTCTATACGCCACTTGATTTTTGCTACTGTTTGCCACCCGTTTATCCACTCCTATTACCTCGTTTCCCCTCGCCAAGTTGACTCTGTTTCCTGTGTTATCGTAGCCAGCATCACTAAACGCCCTTCCGCACAGACCCCTGTTGCTGCAAACCCGCGTGCTTTTATCCTCACTGAAGTCCAAATCCAGCAAATGCTATAATATTCAGCACCCATTCCATCACTTCTGCTATTAACTCTATCTGGATTAAACCATCAATTCCAAAAACTTATAATCTTACCTTAGCCCCCTGCGCTCCAAAGTCCCAAATACCAACTTTGTGTTCTCGCAGCACCAGAATGTCTCGATCTCCGCTTTCGCCTTTATTACACACCACCCTATTCAGTACATTTATTCGTTCAGTCAACACATACATCCCCTTTCTACTTTTTTTTATCTCCCGATTTCTATCAGGTTTAATTACGCCGCCAGCTTTGCTCTTTCCCTGCATCACTCAGCCAACCAACCAACCAACCAATAATATACATAATACAACTTATTACTTTTTAACTGTCCCATCTATTCCCTCTCCGCTAAATTCGTAAACCCGCCTCATTTCCTCTTTATTTCCGTATTTCTGTCCCTCTACATTCCTGCTTCTACTCTTCTCTTTAATTCTGTCCCCTCGTTGCTCGCTATAAGAATCATTGTACTCAGCCTCTGCTTCCTGTTCAGTCTCAATCAAGGCATTCTCCTCGTACTCGTAATATGACAATCCCCTAGTCCAGACATTCCGCGTGTCTTTAGTCATTACATGGACATTTTTACCAAAATTTCAGTTAGTTTTTCTCCCTTTTTCCTCTCAGTTCTATTTTCCCTTTTTTTATTACTTTTGCATTATCTAAATCCACAATATCAAAATGCTAATATCTCCATTCGTGTCCTTACTTTTTGAATGAACTGTGAACACGCCCCTTTCTTTCCAAGGATTGCTTTCAATATCCCATATTTCTTCAAAATGATTAAAAATCCTCGACTGTATTTCCAACCCATCAATATCCTCAACCGTCAGTAAATGCACCTATAGTCATTATCGACATTTCCAATATTCTTTTTAAATCAAACACTAAACTTCCAACTTGTTTTTAAAAGCCCACTTCCTCTTACTCAGTCCGCAAATTCTACTCACTTCATTGCTCGCGTTTAGCCCAATAGTCCCAACTATAAACTGGCACTTGTCCTCATCGCACATTACCGACTTCATGCTTCGGGCCTGTTTGTTTGTCCCGTAAACATTTGAATGCTCTCTATCCATTTCTTCTTTATTTGCACCAATGCTTCTACTAACCGTCGATCCCTTCTTTTCAGGCTCCCAAAAATCGTTTATTCGTTTAATTTTAAAGCCAAAGTTCGGCCAAGTTAAACAAGAAACAATGCAGAGTTTATTACCTGACGCAAAATAATTTATATCGACAAAAGCATCTCCAAAAACAATTGAAAAAAACAACGAGGATTTTACGACTCCTTTAATCAAATCCAACACAACTCGAATAAATAATAGTGCTGATTCAACAAACCAAAATTTAAACCACAAATAGTAGTTTCTGGGATATACTTAGTTACTATCCTATCCAAATACTCGTAAGTACGTCTATGCTGAACCAGATTGTAGAGCCATAGTAACGACGTTGTTTTTTTTTATTGATATTTGTTTGAAATCGACAAAGCATGTGTATTTAATTAGCAGCAGAAACAAACACAGAAACAAATACAAATACAAAATCAGAAACAGAAACAGAAACTGCTACAATAATAGTGGTAATAAAAAAAAGGGTCGCCGGTTCTATAGTCGGATATTCATACTCTCTTCTGTTTCTGGTGTCTCCTGATGTACTTGGAACTCGGCAATTTCGTCGTTCAGTCCCAACATTTCTTTAAACTGCTTTCTGTAAACAAAAACAATACAAAGCAAAACGAAACAATAAGGTTTCAAAGTTAGTTTAGTTCTTACGCATTTGAAATTTCGCTAATTTGATACCATAGCAACAGCAGCCGCAAAATTCGTTTTAAAAGTATCCAGCGCAACGTTTTCTTATTTGCTTGGGGGCCATACCCCGCTCTTACCCTATTTCTACACATCGCTCCCGGTCCGAGTAGGACTGAATCCACATTCCTATCCTAAAGCTAGACTTTCTATTCGAAAACACCAGCCCGCATATATCTTCGCCGTGAATATACGTGTTTCCAATCACCGCCAATATCTAACAGTTACACACCCCATTTATTATAATTCAGATTTTCAAACAATATAATCTAACCCAAAAAAAAGCTCCACTCATTAAAACTATACAAAAGACGTTCCGAGATGCACTTACCAGCCTAATCCAAATATCGTTAATCTCGTCGGCCTTGTTTCTCGCAAAGCTATATGTCCATTTTCCGCCACTTTCATTTCTTTCATCTTCCCACATTGGCTTTATGTTATCCTTGAACAAATGGAAATTCGAGCCATATGGAATCTCGTTCGCCAATGCCATGCTATCTGTAACTCTACCAAAAATAGGAAATTAGAAAACCATTAAAAGATTGTTTTTTTTCCTTTCCTTTTCTTTTCTTGCTGTTGGTTACATTTCCTGCTCCCCCACTAACCTTCATGAGAAATTCTATTACTACAATTTAAAAAGCATGTTTATACGAGCCATTATACTTTAATATTATAAATCCACTAACCCCCAAAACTCCTCCACTGTATCAAAAGTCGCCAAAACCTTCAGATTCTTTGACCAAGTTTGCTGGCTTGTCTTTTTATTGGGATTGTCATACCATAAGGTCCATTCATGCTGTAATGGATGTATTTTGGCAAGTTCGGGATCGGGCCTTTGTTCTATATGTAAACTTGACATTTCCCGCTTTTCTATCCTTTGTTTCGTTTTCAATTCTATTTATACTTGTTTTTTTTAACTACTATTACACTATTATTCTTCCTTAAAATAAGCGGCACGAACGAACATTTAATGCTTGTTTTTTAATCCAGGATATAAAGTCTATATTTAACTGCCAATATCTCTGTCTACACTTTTATTTTCGACCTTCTTGTCTTTTATTTATTTTCTCTGAATTTGAAAACACTCGACTAGTCACAACCGAATTGAATAAGGGAAAAGAAAGTGAAAATATTTTTTATCAACTCGAGCTTTACCCTTTAAAAAAAATCATTTTATTCTGTCCTACTTGATGTCACTCCAGCAAATTTGAAAACAATAAAAAAACAAAATAAAATAAGGTTCTAGAACAGTAGTGAAAAAAAAAAAAGCTTGTCGGAGTTTAAACTCCTCACTGTTTGCTCCAAAATGCCTGTACCAAACTTTAATTCTATTTTTATTGGAGTACCATACTTTAATTGGTACTATTTACCAAATCATGCCTATTTTCGGTATACCTTAGTCAAGATCGTACGTAAAAGTAACACAGAAAGAAAGAATAAATAAACAAAGGAGTCTATTTACAAGCTGGAGTAACGCGGTTTGGTTGCGAAATAGAGGCATACTGTTGTTTTGAATAGTAGTGATTCTTGCAACTTGGTGGATAATCCATGAAAAATATACCAGACGACAGTGCCTCTATTTTTAAGATGGCAGCAATAAAAAAATAGAGCCGAAGCTATAATTGCTAGAACAGGAGGTCTAAAGGCAACTCGAATTTTCTGTTGTGTTTGGTATTAGTGTACTTTACTACCAACAATACGAGCTACGCAAGTAGTGATATGCATTGGTTTGTGGCAGCACCTAGTTTTGTGTTTTATCGCTTGGGTAGCTTGGTTTTTTGGTATAAAAAGGGTTATACAAAACAGAAAGTTGGTCAGATGATTCAATACCCACTTTAACATATTTATCGCAAGTGTCTTTTCGGAATTGGATAAACACACATATATATAATTGAAGCATAACAGTCTAAATTGAAATATAAAGAATATTTAGTAGAAACAGTATAGCAATGAGAGCGACTAGAAACTTACTATGCATAATCCTGAACTCATCGCTAGTTTTATCACTGGATAAACTGGTGATAAAAGGTTCCAAGTTTTTTAACTCTGTTACGGGGGAGCAGTTCTACTTCAAGGGCGTGACCTACCAACCCAGAACAGGAGAAAACAAGCAGAGAGCCGACCCACTTTCAGACAAGCTTGGATGTAAACGCGATGTTGAGGCATTTAAAGAGCTGGGGATCAACTCAATCAGAGTCTACGAGACCGACTTCAATCTGAACCACGACTACTGCATGGATCTTCTCGAAAAAGCCGGAATATACGTGATGCTTGACGTTCCAACATCAGGCAGATCGATAAACAGGGTTCAGCCATCCTGGGATGCCGAGCTTCTTAAACATTTCCAGCTAAAAGTACAGGCATTTGCCAACTACAAAAACGTGGCTGCGTTCCTAATCGGAAACGAAATAATAAATAGCGACGACACAGTCAAGTCGGCACCCTTTATAAAAACCTCGCTGAAGGATATCAAAAAGTACATGAAGGAGAACAACATAAACATTCCGATTGGGTACGCAGACTTTGACGACGACCGGATCACGCGCTCAATCGTCCAATACTTCAACTGCAGCGAGGATCCAATGGAAAGAATAGATTTCTATGGAATCAACACCTACAGATGGTGCGGAAACGCCGACTTTAAAACTTCGGGGTACGACGCAATGGCACGGAGGTTTCTGACTTACAACATCCCAGTACTGCTAACCGAGTTTGGATGCAACACGATTCTGCCAAGAACATTTAAAGACATAGCCTCGCTGCTTGGCAACGACATGAACAGTGTGTTCTCGGGAGGCTTGGTGTACGAGTACAGCCAAGAAGTCAACGGGTATGGGTTGGTAAATGTAGAGTTTGGCAGCACCGATGTACAAAAGCTGCCCGACTTTGACAACCTGAAAGCCGCGTACAAAACTGGGTTGCCAAGCGGAGTAAAAATGGGCTCTTACAACACACAAAAGTCATACTCAAGCTGCCCACAGATCAACGAACATTGGCATGTGGCTAGAAGCTTGGACAAGCAAACACAAATAGACAAATGCGACTGCATGTTGAAAAGCCTGAAATGCCGATTGGAACCTGTATTTGACGAGCATAACAAGACGCAGGTGACCTCGGTGTTAGCTAAAATTGACAGCTCTTGCAAAGATGCTGGCTGTATACACGAGGGCTTAAAAAGTATGATATTTGCCTATAGCGGATTTAGCTCGTGCAACGCTACGGTTAAATACTCGATGGCGCTCAATGAGTACTATGTTAGAAACAACGAAACTGAAGGGCAGTGTTTTGTGGAAAAAGTGAGAACCATGCTGAATGACGAAGCGTATAATGGTATTGAGGAATGCAACTGAACTTAATAGAGGAGTTGTTTTTTTGTTTTGTTTGTTTTTTTGCCTCGACTTGATTAATTACGACTTGAATTTGGTGTTGGGAGGGGAGGGTGTGTGTGTGTACAGTGTTTTGTAAGTGGGATCATTCTTTATGTTTATAAAATTAAAGTAAAAGGTTGAATTTAATAAAAAAAGAAAAGAAAAATTTCAATAAAGAAAAAAAAAAGAAAATTATTCACTGTGGGCAAGAACACAAGTGACCAATGAATCATTAACAATGACGCTCTTCAATTGTTCAGGAACAAAAGACTCCTTGTACTCGATCATGCCCATTGACTCGACGTGGGTGGAAATGATTGGGTGAAGAATATTGATTTCAGTTGACTTGGCAGTCAGAATCTCAACAGAGTCCAAGCAGGCCTGGGACAAAAAGACCTGGGCGCCGTCGGTTCTGTCGAGGTTGATCATGGGGATGGTGTTTGAGACCTGGATCTCAATAGAGGTGCAGTTGACAACGTCGCACCCAGACATGACTGAATCCAAAACCAGAGATGTTTTCTTGCACTTGTCCATGGTCAAGGCGTTGATTTTGTTTTTGACGGTGATGATGGTCTGTGTACAGTTGTACACGTACACAGTCTGTGAAATGTCTGTGGCTTCGATTTCCAGCGTTGCACTAACATGGTTTTCCACCACCCATTTCTTGCCGCTGAGTTCAAGAACCGGCTTCAACACCTTTTTGGGTACTGAGGCTGGTGCTGCTTCACCTGCTTGTACTGGGTTTCTGGTAGGCACCGGATCTTTGGCTCTTAGCTCAGGGTTCTTGTGTGTCATCTCCGACTCCTTGACCTTTCTTAGCCCCGATGTGATTTTTGTGCCCTGGTTGAGCTGGCTATTCAATGCTGCCCTCATATCAGACCCACTTGGCCCTGATGACTCTGGCCCTCCCATTGCTACTGGAGGTGGTGGTGGTGGTGGTGGTGGTGGAGGCGGTGGTGGTGGAGCTCCTGATTTTGCTTTTTGTGGTTCTGTACCTGTACCTGTACCTGTACTCGTCTTTGTACATGTCAGCTCGCCTATTGCCGCTTCAAGTGTAAACTTTTCATTCCCACTTCTGCTCCACACCAACCCCGTTGTATGTTTTTGTTTAACATACCCTTCAAGTGTCGTCAACACTCCCAGAAACGCCTTCACCCAGTCCACATGCTCCTGGTTTTTGTCACGGTGCTCCTTCAGCACTCTGTTCAGGTAAAATTGCGCAGAGTCCTTCATATCCTTGATAAACGGCACTGGTGTAGGTTCCACTGCAACCCATCCAAACCCATTCACTCCTTCCGCAACCGCTGACAGATTGTTAAACTGTGGGCTGGCCCGATTCGCGTTTTTAAAATCTGAAATCTTGAGAATTATTTTCTGCTGTGGCTCCAAAAGCTTCGGGAAATCCTTCATCTCCGGTTTCAGAGTCTGGCCTGCCACGTTGATAAACCTGGTTTGCGCTTCAATAAGCTCAAGCACCATTTTACCCTACATTTTTGTTTTTGTTTATTCACCATCCATTACTACTCTTTACTCTTCTTTCACCGCTTCTATTTTATACCTTTAGCCAAAACAAACCAAAACAAACACTCCAATTCACTACAAAGTACATTTTATACTCACTTGCTCGGCTACTACCCCTCCAATACTCTCGCAAATAGCAATAAATCCATCTGCCGCGCTCTTGACCTCATCCGTATAGGCCTTTGCAGCTGGCAACACCGAGCTGTCTGAACTCGCCTGAACAGATGGTCTTGGTGCAGGAACGGTATTCGCCACTTCTTCTCTAGGCACACTAACTACCTCTTGCTTGAGGCTGTTGTTTCTAGCCATCTGCTCCAATCTGGCCGTTGCCTTTTCAAGTCGCTCAATCAATCCATTCATTTTAGCCTCAACTTCGCTCATTTACTCAACTTCTGTTTAGTTACTCCTATTTATAAAACTGTTTAGCCTACGTTTTACAATTCAGTCCGTATAAAATAAAGTGCCGTATTGCCCTTTCTATTTTACCTACGCTTTACTAAAAAAAAACCACCTTATTTATCTGTCAATCTACCTATATTATTTATGCTTACTACTTGTCTTTATGAGTAACAACCAACTCTGCTGAATAAAACCAATATGCGGTTGTTGAGTTTAAACTTTCTTAAATTTCCCTTCCAGTCCCAATTTGTCTTTATTTAGAAACTACGTTGTTTTCAAGTCTTAATTCCTGCAATTACTAATCTTCCATCACTATTATTCTGTTTTTGGCCAACTTTTTGCGAATTGAATTCCAACTGTTTAATTGTTTGAATTGAATGCGATTTCATTTGATCATGGCAACACCATTGGCCCACATCTGCGATTGTTAAGATTTAATGCCTTTTTTTCAAACCTCGATACTTTGATGTCTCTCTTATTCTACACTCATTCCACACTGAGGCAAAGGCATCCTTTTCATCTTCGGCAATGAACAGCACTTGACATGTATAGTGGACCCAAACGCTCAAAAGTGGTGGTAATAAACCATGCCAGCTAAATAAAATTTAACTAAACACCTCTAAATGTGAATAGGGTTTGGAAAATGTTTTTTTTTGTTTACTTTGGCAAAGCTGGATGTGCATTGGTCATATCGCAAACACAGGCTTATTTGTTTTTTTATCAAGGATTTATTAATACACAACATAAAAATGATTTTAATAAACAGAAGCAGTAGTAGCATTTGTTGGATTTATATTTGGGTATAGTTGGTCGGTCACTTCATGTTGAGAAATAGAGCGTGTGTGAGGACAGTATTTCTGCACCTCTTTCCTATCATCAACCGGTGTCAAAGAATAACCCTAAAGCATGTGTGTAATATCCTGTCTAACTGTCCTTGAATAGACGCTGTACTTTTTTTAAGACCGAGTCCTTGCTTGGATCTATATTTACAACCAGAACAACATATTTGTAAAAAAAAGCACCAACTGAAACTCACACTCCTTAATTTCTATATACCCACCCTCATACTAAAAAAAAAACAACAAAACGAAAGCAAAACAAGAACAAAAACAAAAACAAAAACAAAAACAAAAACAAAAACAAATGATGACTTACCGTAAGGTTGGTCCTTTGAGGGGATCTCCAGCACTGTTGGGAAAGCTGCACTATAGTTATCCAAAACCTCGCGGATTCTTTCAGCAATCTACTTGGTAGAAATATTCCATTTTTTTCCCCCGATTATTTCTGGCGTTATATAAAAGCTACTTAATGCTAAATGCCAAGAAGTCTGCACTCTGCATTTGTATTAAATATTAATCGATAAGAAGCATACATGCTGCTGTTTTACGTACTATTTGGTTTATCAGTATGATGGCAAAGTCTTTTCTTTTCGCAAACTCTTCGAATTTCTCTTCAATGTCCGAATCGGTGGTTTCTATTTATCAGTTTGGTTGGATGGAAAATACGTTTGATTTTAGTCTGAGTTTTTAATTATCCTACTAGCACCCTTAATTCACGCCGAATGACCTTAAACATCTCAAAAACATAGATATAAGGTGCTGTTTGGGGGTGGAGCTAAAGTTAAATTTACGGGAGGATATTTTCCCAAGCTAAGTGATGAAATCGGCAAACTTACTATTATCTACTACAAAGAAATTTGAATTCTGATTACGATCTACATTTCCTATTCCGGTTAAAAGCATCCCTGTTACGGTGTCCTTTAAGCAAAGTAGCGAAAAAGAGAAAAAGAATAAATATATTACAGCCAACATAAACTTTGTGTTTGCAAAACCCAAAACCAAAACCAAAAACACAATATCCTTGAATACAGCCCAACCAGGATATATAAAGTATGTAAAGAGAGTCTGGATTTTGTGTTTAGAGTGACGCCAATCTTGCATTTCATTTCAGTTCTGTTTCTCAAGAGAAAGAAAGGGGAAATCAACACAAGAATTTGTTCAAGTAAAAGAAATGCAATTCTCATACATTCGACTGATAAATGTAACAGTGCTAGTAGATTTAAAACTTACTTCATCCCCGATAACAGCTATTAGATTTCTGTTCTTAATTCCCGAAGCCATCTTTCTTTTATACACTTTTTTTTAAAAGAGAATAAAAATAAAGTAAAAAAAAAATAAAAGATTCGAAATACTAAACTCGGATAATCGACTTGCTTAAAGAAAGCAACCTTCTACTCTATCTACTATCTATATTTATAAAAAAAAACTGTAAATGGTGAATTTGGTTGGAAATTATATTTCTAGTCTTTAAACTCAAACTGCCTGAAAATAGCTTGGGAAATGGTCCACTTGAATACCAAAATACTTGCATAGATTTCATTGGACGTGAAGGTTGCAAAAATAGGAATATCTATTGTACTTTGTTTCTGTATTTCCGTATTTCTGTGTTTGAAAAGTTGTCTAGTTCAAAATTAGAGCATTTCAAGTCTCCCATCCTTAGTAAGCAAATAAAACACACAGTATTACTCAGCATTTGTATTCACAGCCTTGACTTGGCACACGTTTAACTAATCTGTTTTGACATGGTTAGTTTTTGCTCGAGTGTTATCAAAAAAAAGGACAATTAAAAACGTTAATTTGACTTGTTAGAGTGTGTGTTAATACACCGGAATTGTATTCTAAAAAATGCGGATCTAACAAAAAATGGAAAATTATATTTCAAACTGTCTCAGGCTGAGCTGCAAAGTTGGAAAATAGAAAAAAGAAGAGAAAAACTACTTTTAAGAACAATTGAAGCCAGTGTTTTCAAGCTAATGGATGTCTTTGCTGAGATACTCGACTATTGCTGTCAAATTTGGGTTTCCTCCAAGGCGTTTGATCTCGTTGTGGATATCCGCCTCGATTTTGGTCAGAATTCCGGTAGTATATTCAAAGGCTCCAGACTTTTCGACTAGACTTGCAGCATACTTTTTAACATCGATATTTCGTGTTTTTTGCCTCATAATACCTGATATTTATATTTATGGATATATTTACAATTACTTGTTAAATGGATGATTTGGCTACTCAAACTAGACTCGTGCAGTGATATTCAAGTATAGTTATGATATAAAGTTCACGTACTTAGGATCCGATCGTTAAACTCTGAATTCCTGATGGCATAAATAATTGGAAACGAAAATTTGCCCTCGGTTATATCCTCAAAAAATCCCTTGTTGTCATTATACTAACAGTACACATTCATATATGTTAATTAACAAAAACAAAGACTGTGTGTCCAAGTACAAATCGAGTACAAATAGTATGTGTCTGTAGAACCTAGTACCTCTGTTGATCTGATGTTCATGTAGTCGTCGCGGATCTGGAAATATATTCCCAGCAAATCCACCAGCTTGATATAATCTCTATCGATATTAATCCCAATATAATTATATATATTTATGTATGCATTTATTTATTTATTTTGACTCGAAGCGTTTATTCAATTTATACACTCAATATTCGACTTACGTTTTGTTCTCGCTACATATCCCCATCATCCGTACTGCCAACCTAAACAGTCCCCCGGTCTCTATATATACCAGCACATTTCACACTTAAATATCACGTTATATCATGTGTCTTTTCTTTAACCCTTCTCTGTAAACATTTGACTAGTCTCTCCATCTTACTGTTTGATACCATGCTTGTGTACTCTTCCTCGGTAGGGCATATTAAATTGTCCCTCCAGTGTAGCTCCATTCCCTGTCCACGGTGCAGGTTTATCATTTCGTCTACAATTCAGAGTTCATATCCCTTGTCCTTTATTATCAATCCTTTTTTAATCCCAATTCACAATTATGCCCTTTCCGCTTTTACTTTTTAATCTAACCATTTGTCTCTACTTTCTTTCTAATTGAATTATATGCCCCTTTATTTTAAGTTACCTGAAAACACTTTTACTAACTCGGCGTCGCTTAGAGTTGTTATTTTCTGCAGCGACAGAAAGTACACATAATTCGCCGTATTAATCGTCGCTGGTATTCCATAAATCTGGTGCGCAACTATGTTTATTTTACCCAAACCACTTTATATCTCCTAATCATGCTCACAATACTGCTATTACAGCAGTCCACGAGTGTAATCCAACCTGTGAAAAAACAAAAATTACCTGGAAAACCACGTCGCAAGTCTGAATTGTCCTCCACATCGTCTACTAGGAGACTCGAGGTATGAAGCATCGTGACAACCTCCTTGATAACCTTTATTTTTTCTTCTGGAACTTGAAGCCATAAATTGAACGCCAATATTAGCTGCTTTCGAATGTCCTTTCCTGGCAAGGCCATAAGATAATTGTATGCCCCCAAGAGCGCCTAATGCAAACAACGTTGTTATTGTTGTTTTTTTTTCGAGGTTTTTT
This sequence comes from Capniomyces stellatus, assembly GCA_001661515.1. Taxonomy (NCBI): domain Eukaryota; kingdom Fungi; phylum Kickxellomycota; class Harpellomycetes; order Harpellales; family Legeriomycetaceae; genus Capniomyces; species Capniomyces stellatus. The sequence goes on from LUVW01000024.1 coordinate 404,631, forward strand.
GCTTTTCTTTGCTTTGTCTTGTCTTACCTTGTCCTTTCTTATTTCATTTTGTCTTATAAAACAGCCATTCTATTTTTACAACCTTATTTAATTGCATATTGAACAGTTTCCTTTTTACCTCATCAGAATATATACCGCCCGAACTTGCTTCCTTAATCGACATTTCTTTTTGTTATTTTATTTCTGTTATTTTGTTTGTTTTATCTATTTGCTGAAATCTGGATTATTTTAATGATCGAGTAAGCGCCGTGTTTGCCTTTTAATATCACAAACACTGAAATGATATTTGCTTCCTTGAATTTGTTGTATGCTGTCTACAAACTAACTGCCTCTTGGGACACAAATTAACCTTGATTTAATTTACTTGGTATCTATCTTATTCTCTGGCTTGCTAAAGTTCTTTTCTGAATTTATGCAAACCATACTCCAAGTTCAGTTTACCACATTGTGTTTATTGTCGGATTTTGAATTCAATTACGTCTTTAGTTGAATTTACCAGCTTTTATTTGTTTTACGCAAATTAATTGAAACTCCTTTACTTTACTACCTATTTCTTTTTACTTTGCTATTATCGCTCTTTTGCACTTACCAACCAAAGTTCAAGGACACTTGGAGTCTGATCGGGCGCCACATGTTTTATAACAGCTATTGTTGCTTCTCCAGATGTCTTTAAGCTCAATAACTAAGGCTACAGTTTTAACGCTCAACAGAATGTTGATAGCCGATTTAAAATACCTTGATTTAGCCAACCGTATCTGTCAATACTGCACCAATTCAACTCAGCTTTACTAGCATCCCATAATCCCAGCCTCAATTTGTGACATTGAACGATAGAATTTACAACATTAAACGGTAGAATTTACAACATTAAAACATCCTTAGAAAGCTGGCTATTATTTCAAAACTATACAAATCAATGGTACAACAAAAAAAAACCAGGCCACTCTTTTGCAGCATTCCGCGATTCAACGATTTTCTGCGCCTCGCAAACAACTTTGCATTTTTTAGTCGTCAGTGTGGCTTTCCTTAGTTTGCATAGTCTACTCAGTTGAATACCATCAACCCGTTTATAACCTAGTGCCATTGGATCCTGAAAAGTTATGCAATTTTGTTTTGTTTTTATTGAAACAAGTTATGCAGTTTTGATACATTTTATTTTCAATCAACATTTAATTCAGAGCTAAACCCCAAAAACGTTTCTGTCGATTGTTTTGACCGTGTTATAGACTCTTTCCTATGACATTATTGTGAATATACCATTCTCCAGCAACCTATTATGATAATTGCATTATCATCTAAACCACTCTCACAAACTTGGAACCTTTTAAGGGAAAACCTCCAGTTCTCCTAAACAAAATAAATTTGGGGAGAGTTTAAACACACAGCCTTAATGGTTTTTATTTACACACTGAATCCAGGACTATTGATTACCCTGTTTTACGCTATCCACCGTGTAAAATCAAAACACCAAGTATGATCTTTTAGAGCCTTTTGACAGCTATTTCAGATAGATCAATATCTTTTCTAAAAGTAAACAATAATTCAAACCCGAAAGAAGAAAAAAGAAAAAAGAGACATGGTCCCCCAACAAGTAAATGGGCAAGAGAAAAATATAACTATACTTCCACAATACCATGTGGAATGAAGTTTGCAGGGCGGTGGTGTCTTATTGTAAAAGCACAAGAAACATGTATGGGATTGTGCATGACAAAAGTTAAGGATTTGTAGACACACGCATATTAATGAAAAGACGCCAGCGAAATATATGTTTCCTTCTTTACTATGATCCAGTGTATATGTTAGCTGTTGAAATGGTTGTAAGAGTCGCGCTTTTATTCATCGAGACAGCCTTGATGACTAGATTTTGGGTGTCAAGTTTTGTTTGTTAAAAAGAAATCCACTTTCAGCAAAAAACGCCCGTTTAATTTAATCCTTTTTTCCCTTCTTTGTTATCATTGGTATCTGATAAATAATTTTGCTTTCAAGCATATATTATCTTGCATAAACTGATGGCTATTACACTTTATTCGCTTTCCGGTATAAACAAATAACCAGGCTGGGCTGTTTTACTCTGGTACAAACTCCGTATAAACAATAGAAGAGTGTGGTGGTATTTCATTATTTTACTCTAGCTTTAATTCACCTGGTTAGCTATTAAATAAAAATTGGTGCACACTTGGGGAGAAAAAAAATACAATTCTAAAGCAGTTATGAATGCATCAGGGTGAGAAGCCGACCCTGTTATTGATTGTCAGGTTGGCTATAGTAAACAGGTGCTTTGATATATATATGCCTGGGAAAGGTTGAATAGCTTTTAAAATAATCGAACAAGAGTACACGTGTAAAAATAAAAATAAAAGCCACATTTTAGAACGATATATAACAAGCTGCTAATTGCTAACAAGTTTTGAATATAACTTATTAGGCCTTCTGCATAATCTGAATACAAATACAGATAATACAAAGTAGTCCATTTCTGAATAATGAAATAAACAATAGAAATTATAATCCAGACTGGATATGTGAACTTTTTCTGTCAAATAAAGGCGGTGGAAAAAAACGAAGTTAGTGCAATGATGTATTTAGTGAGGAGTCAGTACGCAAACAATTAGATTCCAGCATTGATTGTGTAGAATTTAATAAGAAATGTAGGTTCAACATTTTTCAGGCATTTCAGTAGTATCGAGATTAGTTTCGGAGACTCTGGCTTTTATAAAACAGAGTTAGACTAATAATCCCCTTTTCTAGATTAAAAAAAACTCAACTAGATAATAGGCTTTGGACTCAGTATTTATTCTTCGATAATCAGTTACAAGTGCTGAGTTTGCTAATAAAAATTCAAATAACAAAAAGCAGGTTAGAAAAAAAAAAACGATATAAATAATCGAACAAAGCCTAAAACCACCAAACTCTCACTAATAACATCACAGTCATACTTTCATAAAAACCAACCCTATTACTTTTATTTTATTTGTATAATTTACTTTTAAAATGATTTTAAAAAAAGTTTTATATCTTTTAAACCTTTCCCTTTTAGCAAACGCACATAGCTGGATTGATTGCGCAAAATACGACATAAAACTGAAAAAATGTGTTGGATATCCGCGCGGGTACCCCAGTAGAAAGGACCCCAACATCAACACGCTTTATACCTACATCTTTAACGCCGTCCCCTTGAGTCAGCCCATATGCAACCCGATTTTACAAGTAAGCAACATGATATCTCGCCAGTTGATTTGGCACTACATATTATAAATTACATGTACACTGCTTAGGACGTGTAATAGTGATCAAGGGTTACTAATATAATTATTGATAATTACAAATAGTCCAAGCCCAACTACTCTAAAAGATTCCCTATGGCAAAGGCAAAACGCGGTGAGAGAATATATCAAATTTGGCAGGCCAATGGACACTTGAATAACACAGCACCGACTCGAGTTAAGATCCTATACTACAAAGACCCAACACGTCAACTCAACGACTACAACGAGATAAGCGATGCTGATGTGGCTGGAGACATGATATTCGCAACAGACTTGAACTGTATCAACCCCAAAAACCCAAACACCCAGTGCAGCAACTCTTGGAAGGTACCCCTCGATCTGAAGCCAAACCATGTTTACAAATTTGTTTGGTTTTGGGACTATGGAGAGAATCCTCTTGGTCAAGAGTACTCCACTTGCTTTGATCTGCTTATTGTATAAGTATCCCATCACAACTGTATTATATCGATCTATCCTATCTCTTTGAAATTATTATTATAATTATTAGCACTACCATTTTGTAATTAGTTGTAAAGTCTTTATTTTTTCAAAGTGGCTAGCCCACTAGAAAACAAATAAAAGAAATATGTTAAATTCGTTATTTTTTTTGTTCAACGCTGTGCCTTTTTATTTTACAAGAGCGATGTTGAACGTTCTCGGCATACTTGGCGTTTAATTGTTTATTTTCAAATATAAACGATTTGCTTTTTGTAGAGGCAAGTATATCTTACTAGCCTAACCTTTCTTTTTTTTCCTTTGATAAAGTACAAATAAAAAAATCAGCAAAACTGGGTTGTCCAAGTTAACAATGAAACCAAGTCACAAAGGCTTTTCGCTAATTTTAGTGTTGCATTCAATGGATACGGTACAGAAACGTAAGCGTAAGCTTAAATAGATTGACATCAATAGTTGGGTAGTATAGAATGACATGTCCTTTTGCAGGCAGTATAAATATTTGAAAAGGTGAATCATCCAAGTAAACATAATGGTCCATAAGTAAAACTAGTGAATATAGAGAGGAGCGATGCAAGGTGATGTCAAAGAAATTATAAAAGCGTATGTTTTGTTATGCTGATTATGTTGTCAATAAACCACATAAATAAAAATAAAAAATAGAAAGGCAACAATAAAAAAAACGAAACGATTAATTACACAGTGAAATAAAAATAAGCTTGAAAGTAAAGAAAAGAGAAAGAAAAGGGAAAGAAAATAATTTCCTGGCTTGAATAAGTGCCGAAGTCTAACAGCGCCAAAAACAAAAATAAATGGCATGTTCAACATGAAATAAGCTATGATAACTCTTCAGCAGCTACATACTCGGCCAATACCTCCTCGCACTCCTTTAGTATTGCCTCTTTCTCGCTGAGCCTGGACTGCAGTAATCTGTTGGCGTTACAAACATCAGTAAAGTCATCAACTGGAACTCTTTCATCAATCGCTTTTTTTAATTCGTCTTTAATTTGGGCCAGTTCGATTTCCAGGTTTTTAATTTTCTTGTTGGCTTGGTCAAGCAGCTCGGTTTTCTGCGCCAAGTCGCTGTTTATAGATACTAGAGATTGCTTCAATCCAGCATTTTCGGTTTTTAGTTGCAAACCTCTTGATGCTTGGACTTGCTCGGCTTTTGCAGTCAAAAGACTGTCAATATCTTCATCAACACCAATCGAAACGGGAATGTCGAACATCTTATTTCCAGATAACCCGAGCATATCCTTAATTGGCGTATCCTTGTGCGTCTTTTTTATTCCTTCAGACCCCTGTAATAACAAATAAAACAAACAAGATTAAAAGATGGATTTATAGTAAATAAACAAGTAAATCAAAGATTGAATGCTGGAATGGAAAATAGAAATAAGAATGGAAATGGGAATAGAAATGGAAATGTTTATGGGATAGCTTTGTTTGAGCTAATATTATTTTTATTGCTGCTGCTGTCGTTGTGTGTATAAAGGTGATAAATGAAAGCTCAGACTTACGATTTTGTTGTTGATTTTCGAGTATGGCGTTGTCTGCGTGTTTTCATCCATTTTAAACATGTTTTATATGCTTACGCTGCTGGTCTATACTTTATACTTGGCTACTATTCGCGTTTTGGCTAAATTGAATTGAACAGATTTCCTTGGTCGTTTAGGACTGGTAGATAATATTTATGACATTTCAGAGTTCAAGTAGAGGATAAAAAGCCAGTTATAAATGTACCTTACTTTATATTATATATTTTACATTTACGAAATTAATTCAAAAAAAAAAACAACAATAATGGCAGAATATTTTTATGAAATGTATCGCACACTCTGCTATTCTATTTGCCACGTTTATTTTGATTAGTATTTCTTGTCAATCCGTGTATAAATGAAAATACACAAATTCAAAAGTATGCAATTTCACGAAAACAAAGATACAAATGTTGAATTATCAATGCTAAAGCTGCAAATATATTGTTTCAAGCGAATGTATAAAAGCTTTCAAACTAGCTGCTGGGTTTCAATACATAACCTACTCGTTCCCCAACTGAACAACACTAGACCACTGCGAGCAGTTTGATCGAGTAACTTTTAGCTTTCTTTCTGTTTAATAAAAAGATAAAAAAAAGTAAATCAATAAGGTGGTAGACAAATTTGGTAAATAGAAATAAGCCAAAAAGAAGAAAGGCAAAAGTAAAGGATGCATTATTTTGAATTGGATTGAAAGACATGTAATTAAAGATAAACTAATGCAGAACATAAAAAAATTTAAAAACAGTAATGAACAAGATAGACAAAAGTGGATAGCCCATATACTCAAATGTCAGGAATATGTAAAGTGATATATGTAAAATTGTGTGATAATATGATAATAAAACCCCGCAGCTCCGTTTCAATGAGAAATGGAAGACTTTCAAACGTCTCAGAGCACAATACCGGGTGGATAGGCGGAAAGTATATGTAATGTGAAGGGATATTAGAAGGTGGATAAAGCGGATCTTTTTCTGCCGTTGGGAAAAACCAAAAAGGAGGAGGTAAACATTCCTACGACAATAAAGAGACAGGTGCTGATCATGTGAGAAGCCAAGTTTGCGGTGTTGTTGGGTTCGAATAGACCGAGTACAGTGCGAACACCAACGCTTCCAGGAACAAGAATCATGACGGAGGGCATTATAAACAAAAACGGGGGGATGTCGAAGAACCTGCCAATGGTGTTGCACATTACGCCGAGCACAAACGAGGTTATGAAGATTGAAAAGTATCCGGTACTAGCGTTCATGTTGGAAAAGATAAAGGTGGCAAGCATTACGCCTGAGGTGAGTAGGCATAGAGTCCACCTTCTTAGGGGGATGTTTAGCAGAACGAAGATGGAAATCATAGATATTGGGAAAAACAAAAGCCACCAGAGCCTGGATATGGGCTCACAGATGCCGGGATCGATTATAATACCGTGATGTATATCGCCTTTTGACAGGACCGAGTAGAATGAGCTTCCGGTTTGGACGCCAAAGGACAGGGCCATTGTGATTGCCAAGGCATAGAAAATGCGGATGGTTCCAGCAACCATGCTTCGGCCCATCAGCTCAATAATGCCTGTAGTCAGCATCATACCAGGAAGAAAAACAACCAAGCTGGACAGAACAACAGAGCCTGCACAGACGTACTTTTGAAGCGAGGCAGTAATCAGCCCAACAACAAATGCAGCAAAGAACTCGACCATGTTACGGAACCCAGGAAACCTGCTGCCTGCCAGGTCAATAAAGCAGGCTATTCCGCCCAAAATAAACGATAAGCCCATGTCCTTCCAGCCACCCCGGAACGCGGCCTGGGAAACACCAACTGCCCCCATGGCCCACGCCAATAAAACCACCCATGTGGGGTACAGATTCGGAAGATTCTGGATGATCAGCAGGTTCTGGATTGCATCTTCAACACCAATGTGTTTTCTCAGGACATCTGTGTACAAGGCATCGACAAGCTCCATCTTGTGCATATCCGTCACCTGCTTAATCCTAATTACCTCTGTCCTCATATCACTGCCATTCTCCAACTCAAAAAATACCAACACTACTCCTGGAATAATTGTAAAAGTCGCGTTTAGCTCCAGAAACTTTGCCAGCGTTTCCAGATTGGTCTCAAGGTAATGTAGCGGCGACCCGTACTGCCCTAGTTTCTGGCTCATCAGCACCAGCAACCGCACCTTCAACTTCCTGTATTCCAAAAAGGTCATGTTCTTCTCGTTAAACGACTGCCGTCTCTGCAACTCGCTGCTACCTTTATACCTCAGGTTGTCGACATTCATAAACCCAACACCACTGCCCTGATTCCTGAAAGTTCCAGCACTTGCTGTGTAGTGCCCATTCGGTTTGTCCGCCATCAACTGCTGTGTCTTCCTGCTCGTCATTCTGTTTCCTATTCCATCAATTGTATGATATCTTTTTATTGTCTCGCCACACATACTGCCATCTACCCCTCTCATCTCCTTGTCGCCACCGCTTATGCCGTCTCTTTTCATGTACACGCCATCAGTACTTGATATCGACCCTGCTCTTTTAGGCGTGTTGATCTTGCTATTTGCCTGCGACTCAAAGTCAACCCACTCTCCTGAATCGCGCCGAGTCTTTAGCCCACTTTTTTTTTTCGAAAACAAATACCCATGTGTCTTTATAAGCCTTGAGGTCTTTTTCCGATTCTTCAACGAAAACCCCGCCATTATACTAATACTTGACTTTGACTTTTTCATCTCTGTACTATCGCCACTATTTCCTGGATCCTCTTTTCCAAAATTTATTCCTTTTTTTTCTGCTCGTTTACTGCTGCTTGTGCCCCTAATCAACGGCTTCTGCTTCAGAACACTCAGATCCTTCTCTGTCCTTTTCTCTTTGGGCCTTCCTCTCCACTTGCCTTTAAATTCTCCCTTGGTCAACCTTTTGCCTCCACCGTCTCCCTCCAAGGAATATACATTGCCTTTCTCTCTCTCCAAAACATCGCCTTTTTCGTTGCTGTAAGTTTCGACCCGGTTTTCTTCATCTCCGCCATGCTTGTATCGAAAGTCTACATGGCTGAGCTCCCCACTTGCTCCCTCTAATCTACTTATCCTGCTATCACTGTTTTTCATTATTGAAAATATACTTTGAAATATCCCGGAACCAGTGCCACTTTGCCTCTTGCTACCATCCATCCTTTCCTTCAAAAGGCCCCCCGAACTGCCAACCAAACCGGTTCCAGTCTTTGGGTTCTCTGGCTCCTCCTTGCCGATGGCTGTGCTGATGCTTGGCATATTTATATTTCTGCTCTTAAAAGGCGTTTTCTCTTCCTTGAATACTATTAAAAACTATATTCTCTATCCCAAAAACCTCCACGCACAACAAAATAAAAAAGCTCCTTAATAACGGATACCTTTCTGTATGTTGTTATCACTTTGCTGACTACTTTCTTTTAGTCTGTTTTAAACTGTTTCTTACAAAGAATCTCTACTGTGTATCAACTTGTTTTACCAAGGTATGACGATACCCTTTCCTGTATTATTAACTACAATCAATATTATATCTATTCTTCCACCGGCTTTACAATACTACTAAATCAAATGCTAGCGTGATATATTTTTACAAGCTTTAACCCGGATTTATCTCAGGTTTTTCTTTAGTATTGTATTAGTTGATTTTGTTATGAGCTAACTATTGAAGCTATAGTTGAAACTAAAAATAAATAAAAAGATCAAAGAACTTTTCTAAAAAATGAAACTCCCACACCCCTCCTATTTAAAAGAAAAATATATATACATTACACATATTTCACTGTGCTCGTTTGTTTCAACCAAATTGAACTGAATTTTCCGTTTAAAAAAAATTACTTTAAATGGCTATTACCTTTTGAAATCAAAAGTATTCATATTCATCTCAATATAAAAAACGATGTTTTAGCATTAAAACAGTATAAAAAATATCACACTACGTCAAAATACACTTTAGCGGTTTACATAAACCATATTAATTTGCAATTAGTTACTATACTCTTCAATTTTTTTATTCATATTAGTAAAATACGGTCCTATCAGAATCAAACCAACCCAACTCTTTCATAAATCGATCCAAATCAAGTCAAAATAAAAACACACATTATAAAAAAAAGTGTTAATTCAACTTGCTCCAGCCAATAATTAACAGGTTAAGTGGTTTTAATTAACACAAACTTTTAGAGACGAAGAGTTAAAAAGACTGTGGGAAACAAGGGTGGGAAACAAATTGTTAGTTACTTTTTTTTGTTTTTTTTGAATAATCCTAGTTTTAAAAAGTCCGTATGAAAAAGAAGGAAAAAAAAAACTCGTTGGGTTGAAAAAACATTTTCTTGACGCAGTTGGTTTTGCTATCGAATTCCATGATTACAAAATATTTGTTGCTGCTAGTGAACAAATAAGTGTGTGCTGTGTAACTCGAACACAAGTCAGTCAAATCAAATTATTTTCAAAAAGTTTATAAACTGTTGAATTTTGCATTTCGTATATATTTTTGTATAAATAAAGGCCATTTGCTTGATTCTCGATTAAAAATAGAATTTTGCAAAATCAATCCCAATCCATTCGCCAACTAAGCTTATGACGCCTTAAAGAGATAAATATTCATGGATGTTGACGATAACACCAAAAGCATGTAAAGCCAATTAACATATTTGCAAAAAAAGCAAATTAAAATAAGCCTGTGTAACCTTGCAATTACTGTAGAATAACTGAACCAATGATACTACCGAGAGTACTCGTAGATTGATAGCACAAACTAAAATATTCTCATCACACATTTCTCTTTATTGGCTGCCAATCATTAATTACAAGCATCAGCAGTTCTTTTTTTGCCAAAACACACATCTCGCTGTTTTGATATACGCTGAACTTATTCAATGTGCGGAAACCAGCCTTTACTATGCAGCTTTAGAGTGCCAAGCAAAAAGTAGAGTAGGCCCGGACATTACAATTTAATGATCTAGAACAAACTGCCTGCTTCAACAAAAATAATAAAAATAAAACAAACTACAAATAGGAAAAAAAAGCACAATGCGTTTGGTCAGCAACACCAGCAACTAATTAAGCTTGATTCAGACTAAAAAAGTTGGCTAAATCTCATCAAACATTTTTTCAGAACAGCATCTGGTCTTTTTTCTGTTTGGTCGTTCTAATTTATGCCTAGTGTATATTTTCTATTGCCATTTTTAAATCGATGAAAATTCCAAGGAATCTAAAGTGAGGGAAATGTAAAAAAAAGTAGTGAATTGGTGAACTTGTGAATCAAAAGGTAGCAAGAGCAGTCTTTTTTCTACCATTGGGAAAAACTATAAACGATGATATAAACATCCCTATCATAATAAACAGACAGGTGCTGATCAGGTTGGTCGCTAAATTGGATGTGCTTTCTTCTTCAAATATCCCCAACAGAGACCTAACACCAACACTGCCCGGAACAAGCATTATGATTGAAGGAAGAATAAATATGAATGGCGGAATGTCAAAAAACCTTCCAATCGAGTTGCAAAGTAGGCCCAAAACAAAGGATGCAATGAAAACGGAAAAGTAGCCGGTTTTGAGCAATCGATCGGTAAAGATAAAAGTCAGGTACATGCAGCTTGAGGTTACCATGACCATGAGCCATCTTCTGAATGGAATGTTTAGCAAAACGTTTAGGCACATTATTGTTACCGGAAAGGTAACAATCCAAAAATATTCGGAGATAGGTTCGCACTTGGAGGGGTCGGTCACTATTCTGTGGTGTATATCGCCTTTTGAAATAAGCGAATACAATGCCTTTCCCGTTTGTACACCAAAGGACAGGGCCATGGTGATGGCCAAAGCGTAGAATATTCTAATAGTTCCAGCAGTGATGCTCCGACCCATCAGCTCAATAATCCCTGTAGTCAACATCATTCCGGGAAGCAGGATAACCAAACTTGACAAGAGCACAGAACTAGCACAAAAGTACTCTTGAAGTGCCGACGTGACCAATCCAACAACAAAGGAAGCAATAAATTCAACCATATTGCGGAAACCACGGAATTTACTTCCAGCTGCATCAATAAGAAAAGTGGCACAGCCCAGGGCAAAAGACAAACCCATGTCCTTCCACCCAGCCCTAAACGCCAGCTGGGAAAACGCCATTGATGCTATCGACCAAGCAAAGAGGTTGGTCCACCACGAATATAGCTTGGGGAGGGTTTCAATGATCTGCAAATCCTTGATCGCATCCTCAAGCCCAATATGTCCACGCAGCACATCGGTGTAAATGGCATCAACCAGCTCCATTTTGTGCATATCGTTTGTCTGGTCCACTCTAACTACCTCCGTTCTCACGCTATTTACACTAGAACCATCAAAAAATATCAGCACTATCCCCGGAATCACAGTGAAGCTGGCTTTCAGATTTAGAAACTTTGACATTACACCGAGATTTGTTTCAAGGTTATGAAGAGGCGCTCCGTATTGCCCTAGCTTTTGACTAATCAGCAACAGAAACTCTCTGTTAACATCCCTATGGTTGCTGCGTTTCGACCTGCAGCACATACACTCCTCTTTCTCATTAAAAACGGAGTGTCGTTTATCCGCGTCATCCTTGACACTGAACTTTTCAGCCTGGTGCTGGTTAGCAGCCCTCAGTTCCTTCTCAAGCCCCTTTCTGACCACCCTATTGTTTTTTTTTCCAAGCCTCTTCTTTTCCACCATTTTGTCGTTTGTATAGCTTATTGTGTTGAATCTTCTGACTCTTATATCGTTGAAATTGTTGTTCATGTTGTATGTGTTGGCTGATTGCGGTTGTTCGACGCTATACACTGACGGCGTTGGCTTTGTGTACAAGTCGGACTCGGAATTGTTTTTGCTTTCGTAAATCAGCCTTTTGGGCGGATCAGGACTAGTTTTAGAAATTGGGCTCTTCAAGCTAAACGGCCTGCCATTATTAGAAAATACGTTTCCGCTAATCCTCAACAACCTCGGTTTTTTCTTTCTACTCTTAAGCGTGTATTGCTCCAAGTGAAATTTATCAAATAGGCTCTTGCTAGAGTCGTTTTTGGGAATATAATTGATTATGGATGATTCACGGCTTTTATCGTGATTTGGCTTCAAGTGACTGCTTCGGCTCCTGGTGTGGGTTTTAACCTTGCTCATCTTCTTGTTTATATTATATAAATCTAACGTTGTTCTTGCTTTTGGCATCTCTGACGTATCTTGGCTGCTTGTCAAAAACTCTTTTGCTTTTTGATTCCAAACACTCGGGATTTCTAGTTTATTTACATTTGGTTCAGAGTTATGGTGGCATTCAACATCTTTTGTTTCAGCAAACCGCTCCTCGTCAATGATTCCGCTTTTCCTGACACCACCAAAACTCAGAAGCTCTGATATTGTGTTTATATATTTGCCAGAACCGCCATGGTGATAGTCGGCCTCTTCAATGCTTTGTTTCCTCGACTCTCCATTATCGCTCTCACTCTCGGTTTCCGAGTGCGGAATGTAAAAGCTCACATAGCTTTTAGCTGCCTTGTTATTACCGCCATCACTGTAATGATTACCATTGATTGATCCTGCTCTGCTTGTGACTGCTGATGTATTTGTGCTTAATTTATTTCCTTCACCAAGCTCGTTGGATTTACCCTGATTACTAAACCGTTCCGAGTTCATATCTTATTAGTATGCCCTACACCTACAAGTTGTTGAAAGTAATATATTTATTTGTTGGTTCAAGTCAAAAGTATGCAGTAGGGTAAAGCGATGCTGCTTTGTGCTGAAAAGCAACCAAACGCCCTAGCCTAATACTTGCTTTTTATCATGACCATATTTAGAACCTGGGAATATTTTGAATTGATAAATAGAGTGTCAAAAGGACATACCTGGCATTTATCGTGGGGTCTGGCTCTGAAATAGTTTGTGATGCCTCAGGCTTCAAACAAGATAATAGTAAAATTATATAAAGTAAAAAAGGTGGCAGTGAAAAAAAGGAAAGAAATAAAAGAAGAAAAAGATATCAGAGTTTTCTATTCCTTTTATATATGACCGAGATACGGTTGGTACGGTCAAGACTGGAAATACTTGGGTATTTATGAAAAAAGGTGTGTTATTTTATTTTCTTTAAAGAAAGAAAAAGCTGTTCAGCTCAAATATTTTTACGTCAGGCACTAGTTCAAAATCTGATGCTACATTTGACTAAAACTTTAAATAGTCAATTGTAAGTACACCAAAATTTGCTATAAATACTGGAATTTAAATTGGAATTTTAAATTAAATTAAACTGCGAAATTGTGAAACGAAAAAGGCAAAAAGGTAAAAAAAAAAATTTATCCTATTTTTATTAGCAAAATTTTGAGCAAAGTACTAATCAGGATACCACGATTAGGTAATAATATGGTTACCAATCTCTTTCGGACTTTACCATTCGTCTTCACTGCTTTATGCGTGTGTGTTCTTTTAAAAAAGGGAACTTTAAAACTTTGCTAAAAGCGAATTTAGAGCAAAAAAACAGTAACTTTTACAACTGAATATATTAATAAACGCTAAAAAAAAAAGAAAAAAAAATAGCAAAAGTCAGTAAACTCGGTGGAATAAACTGTAGCTTTGGTTGCACCGCGCTTTTGTGACCTAGAACCCAAGCTTGTAAAGATAACATCATGTAAATAGCCAAGAGAAATGTGTACGTGGTTGCAGTTTTCTGTTTGTCAGTTTATCATTATTGTTTTATTGACTTGGCTGTTTTTTTATTGACTTAAAAAAAAAGTATTGATTAGTTTAGGACTGAGATAGGAATTTAGCTGAGCTGACTTGTAGCTTGTTGGTTTTAAAGAACGAGTAGTAATAGTGAAAGAAGTGGGTTTTGTTAATGACAAACACGCAGTATATACCACATGCGTTTGCCAAATCTTGTGTTTATAGCGGCAGTATGTTTGTCCTTAAATTTTGGTTGCTTGATTTAGTGTTTATTTTAAACACGATTAAATTGCTTTGTAAAAGGTCGGATATCAGTTTCAACAATAACAAAAAAAAGGTTGAATATCGCAAATCCAGCAGGTATTGGATTTTTATTTAGTTTGGTATACAGCGTTTCAATAGCAGTAGGTTGATTTATGCGTACGAGTTGTGGAAATTCATCAAGTTTTGTTTGCGCTTTTTCAAAGGGAAGCCAATAATTGAGAAAATTATAGGATATTTATTGATTAGGACTAATTAACGATTTTAATCAATTAGTTGAGCAAGTGGGTGGAATCAGATAAACAAAACAATTTTTTTTAAAAAAAAATAGTCGACAATAAAAAACATTAAGATAATCGATATATGAAGCAAATGTTTATTAGTTAATAAATAAATAGAGTGTGATGTTTGTTCGAGACCAAGACAAATTTGGTTGATTGTTAATCGATATCTTGTGCACATTCAGTTAAAGCGTATGATTTAGCTTCAGCTCTATAGTAGTCCATTTTTCACTCAAAATTAAGAGAAATAATAGAAAAAAAGAAAAAAAAGGAACGAAATAGACCCGTGAGTCAAATCAGCCTTGAAGTCCCGTATGACTCATCGACACATCACCACTGCTTTCTATCATGAAAACTTTACCAAAAAAAGAAGTATCTTCACGTTAAAATGGTGCTTTCATATTGGTTTTATTGATCAAATAGGGAACAGTATCCGCTTTAAACGGTATTAAAAGCACAACAGAAAGGAGGAAAATAAAAGTACAACAGTCATGGTGAGCAGTATTCGATAAAGAGTGTCACTCAACTCTTGCCAATATCTCATCGATTTAAGTTGAATGGGTCAAACTTTATGGAGAGACACTTGAATGATACAAAACATCACAATTTAAATGTAAAAATAAATAAAAAAAGTCGGGACTTGGTTTATTGGATTTTCTCTTTATCTAATGACGCTTTTTAAAACACCGAGCTTATTTTCTTGCTATCACAGACAGTTAATGATGTGTATCTACTGTCCTTGTTGGTAGTTAAGCTGATATAGTTCCTCTTGTATATGGCTGAGGTAGATTCATGGTCTGGAACTCTGCTATCGAACGCTTTGGCAGAATCGATAAGCTTTTTTTGTCTGGTGTTTTCTAAAACCACCGTAATCTTTTGTATAGTGCACGGAATCCACTCCAGCCGGTCCAATTATTTGATTTCCATTTTGCAATACACCGTTCCTTGAAAAAGTACATCCGCCAATGTATCTATTGGTAAAGGGTTTACAGTTTAAAGCCTAGTTCAAGGGCCTGTCCGAGTTGAGGTGAGTTAGTTATCCCCTTCTTGTAAATATACTGGTCAAATAATTCCAAAATGCCGTTATGATTGTTTATGAGCCTGTTAGTGATACTAGGCTTAGGTCATGATGCTTTTCACCTTTTAGAACCCCGTGTATAAGTGATCGTGGCAGAAACAACACAAGATATACTCTTTGAACATGGCTTTTGTTGTAAACAAAATCAAGAGATTCAAGAGTTTAATGCATTTTTATATCTATTTTATCAAAAATAGGCTAGTATAGATAATGAGCAAACTAATGAAATGAAAGTTTATAAAAACCGAGTCGAATCATCGATTTAAAAACAGGAGGAATGTTTTATTCGGTGAGTTTGTCCATGTTAACCCACATGGCCAACTTGATCACTCTTCCAGAAAATTTGTCTCCATCGTAAATATTAGGTTTATAAGCACGTATGTTTTTAAGGAGGCAGGTCCCTTTACAGTCCGATTATGTAAAAGCAACTAAATATCCTTTGCGGTTTACTCCATGATTTAAATCCATTGGTTTTGAGGTAGGAATGTTGGTGCACTTGCCGTCCTCAATAATTTGATTAAAAGTTAATGAGTCCCCGTAAAACAGTTCAGCGCGTGCACCAAGCTGAATAGTTTTATATGGTTTTGGTAAGACGGTTGGAGAATGGTGATGGTGATGGCTATTATTTTGGTGATCGTCATATCCACCTCCATAGCCATCTTCATCGTCATCCTCATTTCCATCGCCTTCATAACCACCATAGTGGCTAAGCTGGTTTTTTTTGACTTCCTCCACGCTGAGCTTGTTTGCCGTGTTGGCCAGAGTTGCTGACAACATTGCTAGACATACGACCGTGAGTTTGCATATTTATTTTTTCTATTTTTGTTTATTCTAATTGATGTAAATGCTCAAGATATTTAGAGATAATTGTAATTTTAAGAAAGGGTGATAATGATATGAAAAAAGGGATGTGTTGACTGATATTTGTAATTTTCAGTTTCAAACAAAATAATCTCTGTTTTTTTTTAGTGACTAGCGGCTAGCATCAAGATCAAAAGTGCCATACCAAACACTAATACCTAGATATATGCCTGTGATATCTTGTGAGCTGGATAATAACAAGCATGAATTGATTGTGGTCTAGTGCATTGGTATACTACCGATCCCATGTTCAAAATGGCAATGATACGTAAAAGAAAAAACAGTTTTGTTCTCGTTAACAATGCCTCATATTTGAGAAGTGGTACAAGAGAATCAGTGATATTACTTTTGCAACACACATATATTGTATATGGATACAAACAGATCACTGTTGGATATGGAACATATTATTGATATTTTTAAAGATTCGTGATTGGTACATTAGAAGTGATCTATATGTGTAGATTTAGATTGAGGGAGATTGTTGGTTTAAAGATAATTTAGAATAGTTGTATATGATCGGAGGCTGTGGGGGAGGTTGTAACAACCAAAAGTAATAAATGACATAATTAGCATTGAAAAATTAAAAAGAAAATTAAAAAGAAAAGGAAAAAAGAAAAAAAAAACGTTGGTAAATTATGGTGACTCTACACTAGTCTTATCTACAATAACATCAGAGTCAGGTTGGGATTTCAACTCGACATGGATAACAAAGAGGGAAACAACAAGACCAACAGCAGCCAAGACGCCACCAGCAAGGAAAACAATATTGAGAGACTTGACGTAGTAGGAAATAACGTCGTTCCGGACATCAAGGTCGGTAATTTTGTATAAGGCCGTGACATTTCCCTTTGCAATTTCGGAGATCAAGTCGGACCAGGAGGGGTAGGAGGACTTTAGGGTGACAGCGCTTGCGTTGAAGAGAGACATTTGGATTCCCTTGGAGACTGCAAGACCTATTATACCGCCCATGCTTCTAGAAAAGTTGATTAGAGCGGTGGTTGAGGCCAACTCAGCCTTTGTGACGACGGCCTGGGCAGCAATTGTGGCAGGGGGGAGTCTGAACCCAATTCCCAAACCCATCAAGACCATGAATCCGGCAATTGAGGCGTACTTACTGGTGGGCGTGACTGTGTACATTAGACAGAAACCAGCCGATAGCAAAGAACTTCCAACCCACAAATACGGCCTGTAAATTCCCCACTTTGTGATGGCTGCACCACCGCCTACTGACGCCAGAATAACTGCAAGCATCCAGGGCCAAGTCGCAACTCCTGCCTGTCTTGCTGATGAGTTGTAGATAGCGGTAAACAGAATCGGGATAAAGAAAATGCCAATGTACATCACCACGCCTGTTATAAAGGCTCCAGTCAGGTTTAGCGTGACGTTTCGGTACTTTAAAAGGTTCAGCGATATTATCGGATCTTTTCTTGTCTTTCCCTCTACAACTGCAAATCCACCAAACGAAAGCAGTCCCACCACCATAAACGAAATCACCAGAGGCGAGTTCCACCCCATCGTAGTTCCCCCAAAGTCCACTCCTATCAGCAAAAGCACTATTGCAAAACACAGTATTATCATCCCTTTAAAGTCAATCTTGAAAAACTTTGTTTTAAACGTGCCCTCTGGTATTGGGAGATACACCAACGCAAAAAGCGGCACTGCTGACACCACCAGAATCGGCACGTTGATGTAACTCGTCCACCTCCATCCTATTGAGTCCGTTATCAGCCCCCCAACCAACGGTCCCATCACCTGCCCAACTCCGTTTGCCGCACTGATTATCCCCATGTACTTGCCTCTCTGTCTTATTGGAACAATATCTGCCAATATTATATTTACAATCGCCAATGACGCCGATGCCCCAATTCCCATAAACGCCCGCGATATTATCAACATCATCATATTTACACTCGCTCCCGCCACCGCCGAGAACACCATCAACACCGTCACTCCCCATATCATAATCGGCCTCCGCCCAAAAATATCCGACAGCTTGCCCCACGCCGGCTGCAGCGCCGTTCCTGATATCAAAAACGACTGCGCAACCCACGACAGGTTGTTCAGTCCCAATTCCTCTCCTATGCTCCCCAACGCTGTTGAAACTATTGTACCCGACAGTGTCGCACTGAACATCAACAGCACAAGCCCAACCACTATCGTTATCAGCTTTGGTGTCGTAAACACCATTTTTCCTCCCTCCGCCCCCTTAAACGACCGCCGTATAGAAGATATAAATGTCATTTTCTTCTTTTTACCCCTATCCTTCTCTCGCTATCAACCTGTAAAAGCTGTTTTGTTTTTCTTTGCGTTATTATCCTTGAAGTTACACTGCTTGGCCTTATCCTACTTGACTTTATTCTATTTTTACACGTATTTTGCCATGTATATAACTGGAAACAGAACCAAAGGGTGTTTGGCTTACTTTATAACATATTTTCAAACTATTTGTCCATTAAGTATGTGCCTTTTATTATTATTGCTATTATTATTTCTACGACACATTTTATAAGATTGACTACTATTTGGTTTTAAAATAGGGAATAATGATAAATAAAGTTTTTTTTTTCTTATTTACTTTTGCTGCAAATTAAGCAAATAAAAGGTTAACTGACAAAAATAAGTAAATATCTTTAACTTTACGGATTTAGATTGCTATTTGCGGAAAAGGTATTTCGAAAAGAAAGAAAAAAAAAAGAAAAAAAGAGTGTAATTGCTTGGACAACAAAAAATAAATAATCCCCCTTTTCACCAACATATGACTGTTGATTTTCTTTTACGCTTAGTCTTCTATCCAAAAGAAACTGTAAAAAAAATAATACAAAAAGTCATAATAAAACACAACCAAATAATGCTACTCGCACTTGCCAATGTTTGTCATTATAAAGGATAATCTGTAGTAAGTGATGGTCTAATTTCAACTTCCTTATCATTGTTTTTTGTTTTTTTTTTAACTCGTAGGCTGAGATATCATCAAAGATCATTATTTTTTCAAATGACAAGTAGCCAATGTTGGCCAGCCAAATTATAACCATTTGTTTAAGCTGTATTTAAATTACAACTTCTCAATTCGATTATATAAACCAACCTGAGAATCAACGCAAATAAACATAATCACCCATAGTTCTTTCCTTTTTTACATGTAAATTACTATGATACTCCTTGCTTAAAACAGGTCGACGTTGGTATTATTGACCAAAGCTTAAATAAACACTTATTATTGCACATTTTCAGGCAAATGAAAACGTCCATAATCTGATTTAGAACTCGTAATTTGTAAACCTACATTCTGCTTCCCCCTTTATACTTACTCAACATTTTTCCAACCCTGAAAGTCCGCCAACTAATCAAGTCGAGTACTCCTATCATTTATTCATATTACCATCTACAAACCCTAAAATGCCTAACCCGAGTAATTAAACATCCTAATATCAAGTAATTAAATACCTTTCCTGCAGCTCTATCTTTCCTGGTGCGTTAGAAAAGAAAATGTTAGATATCTACACGGAACTTGTAATCAAACTACGCGATGTAATCTTAACTTATCATGTGTACGTTGTAAAAGTCGGTATTCAAATCTCTTTTAAATCATATATTCCGCTGTTGTGTAATCACAAACCGATTTTTCAGCTGCCCTTTCAACGTTGGTGCTTTAACACGATAACCTTGCGAGTTTAAAGAAAGTAGAAGCGATAATCTACAATAAAAAATGTCAACACGTTCATAATCACAAATTTTCATTTGTACACACATCATTTTAGCACTATTGGTTTTATATGTCATTTTGACACTATAAAAGAATAAATATGACCCATATTGTCAGCTTTCCTTTACATTAAAAGTTTTTTTTTTTGTAAAAGGTCATTACCAAGCTTTAAAACCCTTGCAAAATGACATCATTGGGCTATACAACTCGCCAACGTGACAATATATAGTTTCTGACTCAGCTCACAAAAACAACAATATAAAAAAAAACTGCAGACTTAATATCACTTGAACAGTATTAAGGTCTACAAATCCAGTGACAAGTACATTTATCATTATCGTTTGAAAATAGAGGAGAAAAATAAAGCTGCTCATAGAAATAGGACCCTGAATTGAAGCTATTGGACTTATATAATCGGAAAAAAAAACATTTATTCTGTAGCTTTATTTTGTAGATTAATCGAGATAATCTATAGAAAGAAAGAAAAACATTCAAATCCAAATCAACAAAGTCTCACGCGACTACACAAAACCCTTATATTTATCTTTGTGCGTGGGTATCGCCACTCCAATGTTTTAACATGGTGATTTCAAAACCATGCTGGCAAATAGACAACAAATGCGTTGGCACGTTTAAGATGTCCAAGTGTATTACAACTGCCTTGTTGGCTCAAATACAAACGCATCTAATCATAAAGCTACTTACGAACTATTGGACTGTCAGACTAAACGTTTGAACACAGGCACTAATCGGAGACCAGTATCGGTAAACGTGTACAGATGACCCCCCCCCCCTGTTTACGTCGAGTGTGGGTAGACATTTGGTTGTCAATCAAAAAAAAATTTCCCTTTGTCTTGACCCGACTCGATTGACGTTGCCTTTATATCTTGTTCTTGTATATATTTATCCAATTTAATCATCATATTCTATACGACCTGGATTATTTTTTTATTCACTGCTTTCATGTGCACATGATGGAAATGACTAGTTTGAGGCTGAAAGCGGACTGTTGTTAATGACACCAAGACGTTGGCATTGGATTGGATTTGGCAATTAAAGTCGCAGTTATATAACATAGGTAAATAAATAGACAAGCTGAAGAGTACAAACACAATAATATACGAGAATAAATTGGCATCTAAATAAAAATGCTTAGAGGCATGACTGGGTTAGAGATAAACTTGGGCCCCAATAAAAACGACATGGGTTTAGAAGAGTGGATTTGGTGGTGGTAATTGCAGTGTAAACCGTATAAAATTGAATTTAACAATACCGTTAACGATTTTGTAAATATCAAAAAGTAGTGAAAATGAAAAAAGCAAACGGGGTATTTCAATGAAAAGAAAAAGAAGAAAAAGTAAACGGGCATTGAGCAAGAGTAAAAAAAAGACGGAGAAGAAAGAAAAGCGGAGAATAATATAGAAGCCGTGGCAGTTTATGGATTGGGAATATATATTGAAACGGGTTAACATTAGCAAATTAGGGTTGTCTAAATAAATAGAAATGATTTTCAATCGAAAACATAGAGTTTGAAATAAAGCTAAAGCAAAATAGAATAAAATATAAAAGGCAAAGCGGAATTGACGAGATGTGAAAGTAGTACAAGAAGGAAAAAGAAAATGCCATCAAGTTAATTTAGCCGTTTTGATAAATTATTTATTTTTCTCAGTTCTAGTTGAAACAAAAAGAATACAAGCTTTCAAAATGATCAAGTTTGGCATTTCAAGCAAAAAAATAAAATAAAAAAGCTAGAACGTTTTTAAAGTGAAGGCAAAAGATTTGGTTGATTTGTGATTATTGTTGACTTTTACTACTAAATTACAAATCACCAAAAAATTTTAAAATCGTAATAATGGTAATAAAAGTTCAATGTCCTCTGGTTTACCGCCTACCCCACCATATCATTTTTGATGATCAATGATCAATGCTCATACACACACACGCACACGTATTCTTGCCTACGCAACGAGAACTGATTGAAAATCCAAAACGAAGGTGGAATAATAAGCAATATTTATTCAATTTATTATTTTGACTTCTTTATTGAAAAAAAAGAGTCAGATATAAATAGGGATCAAAGTCAAGTAAGAAAAAAGTAGTAAAGATCCCAAGATTATATTATTCCGAGTATAGAATAGTTTATATCACCACTTAAAAGTTTTAGAGTTGAATTTTTTATTGTAAACAAAAGCACAGAACAGGACAGTAAAACAAGAACAAAACAACAATAATAATAATAATAAAAGATCCCTTAGTTTTGTTTATTTAATTATATCTCAAATCTAGTAATAAATAGGGAAGGTAAAGTATAAAAAGCAAGTTCACAGTTGTCAAAGCCAGCCTGTGTATAAAACAAGAACATAATGAGCAGCCCATATGGAAACAGCAATATCAGAAGCGGGAAGTATTCAAACCTAAACACAAGATCAAACTCTAGCATAACACCAACCAGTATACAAAGAAACAACACATACAATTGGTAAGTTTAAGCCTTTGTCCATTTTTCTTTTTGTTTTTGGTTAGGAGTTTGGTTACTTGTACTGATTGTTTACTTGTAAAGAATAACACATTGCTTTAGCTGTAATCACAGCCACAGCACCCCCCCCCCCCCC
>LUVW01000024.1:427341-439531 GCA_001661515.1 Capniomyces stellatus
CCCCCCCCCCCCCCCCAATTATGTTATTTTAACTCAAATTAAAGTCAAAACTAAGCATGGTACATTATATAAATTGGAATGTTTAGTGAAGAAACTCAGTCATCAGACCCGTATGGCTGGAACGAAAGCAATGAAAGCAGGCCAAACTCAATTAAAATTGAGCAAAAAGCAAAAAGCAGCTACGAGGCCAGGATCTCAAACCAGCAACAGTATACACAGATAGACGCGAATAACTATTATCAGCAACAACAACAAGATTTTGGTTACAGTGCGTATAGAGAAAACACCAGTACTGGCAGCAACTTTGGAAATGAGGATGGAAATGTAAAATATAGGACTGAGGATTATCAGTCTGGTGGTGGGTACAAGAGTAGAGAGAATTATGGTGTAGATGCTGCGAATGTGGTACCATCAAACTCGGGAAATACAGGGTATAGTGAATACAAAAATGAGTACAGAGTAGCCGGGGATACGAGAGAAAATAACAACAGTGGTTATGGTTATGGGAGCCAAGAATCTACCTATCAAAGCCAAAGTTATAACTCGAACTACAATTCAAACAACAACTCAAACTATACTTCAAACTATAATTCAAACTATAACTCGAACAACAATCCAAACTACACTTCAAACTACAATTCAAATTACAACACAGAAATACAGGGTTCAAGCGGTTATTACAGTGAGGGAGTGGTAAATCAAGGACAGAACGAGAGTAGATCGTCAGTGCCAACAGCAATAGGAATGCCAAAGGTGAATATTCCAGGGAAAAATGTATATGATGGAGTGGTTGTTTCGGGGGAAAGTTTTGGGAAAAGCAAGTCAGAGTTTGGGGGAATGAGTGGGTACACCAGCAAATATCCAAATATAAAAGTGGGAACAAAAGTAAATGGAGAATTTGGTAGCAACAATTTGGATGGGCAGAGGTTTGAAACCAGTGGTGGGGATAAGGAAGGAATGTATGGTGGAACTGGAACTGGAACTGGAGCTGGATCTGAAGAGAGCCAGGTGTCTGTTGGGGGAGTTTTTGGGGGAGGATTTGTGGATATGCCGGTGGTTCGGGTAAACGAAGCAAATATAAACTTTGGCGGAATGGCGTTCCCAGCGTTACGGGCAGTGGATCAGGAGGCAGGAAGTGTGGGGTATTCAGGGGTAAATGGGGGGAATGGGGGGTACATGATTGGGGGAATGTGTAGAGAGGTTGGGTTGGACAACGTGCAGATATCAAACTGTTTAGGGAGGAAACGGGCGTTACTGATAGGAATAAACTACACAGGCACAAAGTACAGACTCAAGGGGTGTGTGAATGATGTGCACCGAATGAAGAAATTTATAATGGAGCACTTTTCGTTTGAGGAGCGCGACATGGTGATTCTGACCGATGACCAGACCGACGCCAACAGGATGCCAACAAGAGAAACAATTTTGCGCGGGATGAAATGGCTGGTGAACGGCGCACGTGAAAACGACTCGTTCTTCCTGCACTACTCTGGCCACGGAAATCTGGTTGCCGATCCAACCGGCGAAAAGATCGATGGTGTTAGCAACACAATTTGTCCGCTAGACTTTGTGACAAACGGTCAGATCGTCGATACCGACATGAACTCTGTGTTGGTTAGACCCCTGCCCAAGGGCGCAAGACTCACAGCAATCTTTGACTGCTGTCACAGTGCAACTGCTCTTGACCTTCCTTACACCTACGCTCATACTGGAAACCTCAAAAACCAAAACGCTCTTAATCTGGCTGGTAAAAAAGTAAAAGAGGCCAGTCAAGCCTACATCACCGGTGATATCGAATCTGCCGTCAAGTCTATCACTAACTCCATCAACACCCTTCTAACCGCTGACGATAAACTCACCAAACAGAAAGTCCATCGCTCCAGCTTCGGTGACGTCATCATGTTCTCTGGCTGCAAGGACAACCAAACCTCCGCTGATGCCAAGGAAGACCTCAGCTTCACTGGCGCCATGAGCTTTGCCTTCACCAACAGCCTATACGACAACCCCTCCCAGTCCTACATTCAACTCCTCCGTGACATCCGCTCAAGACTCAGGCCCAAGTATTCTCAAGTACCCCAACTCAGCTCTGCCCGTGTGATGGACATGAGTTCTGTATTTATAATGTAGACTAGATTTATTTATATTTATATTTATATTTATATATTCCTATGTTTATGTATCCATGCATGTTATCTTTGTATTTATAGCTATAATTATCTTTACTTTTACTCTTTATTTTATTTTCAAATCGAAATAAATTTTGTCCAGCTTTGAAAAATGAAAAAAAAATGAAAGAAATGAAAAGAAATGAATTTGGCCTTACAAACTACTATAAAAATTAAAATAGTAATAAAAATATAACCACCTCGCTTAATTATACAACCAACACCAACACTAATACTGAAAAGTAGATTAGAAAAATAAAAAAATAAAAAAAAAATAAAAAAGCAAGAAAAAAAAAAAAAAAGTAAAAACAATTGACATGTTTATATTGTAACAAATCTTAAAATGGCGTGTATTGTGTAAAAAAACTTGACAACCATTTGACAGCATCAACTGTGGATGCTATCCTGTCCTCAGCGTCGTCAATCAACAGCTCGCTAGTATCTCTGATTGTAGGCCACAGCATTGATGCTGAATGCGTGTTCATTAGCCCAGTTGAAATGTTATATAGTGACGGGTTGTCAACATCCAAATGTAAATCATCCTTGTCCTGCTCACCACCTTCTTTATTTTTATCACCAATATCTTTGTTTTTATCGTCAATTTCTTTATTATGTCCTCTACCTGCTTTGTCCACCTCCCTCCTTTCACCCACTCCCCCTTTTCCACCACTCTGCCTGTTAGCTGCCTCTTTGCTGTCAACATGCTTACTACCGCTGAAAAACCCTGCTGATTGTCTGCCCTCTAGCAAGTTGGGGAACCCATATGACTGTTGCCCAGCTTGCTTCTTGGGAAACTCAAACTCTGTGCCTGACGTTGAACTTGACAACACCAAGTTTGAAAGCGAAATTCCCAACGTTGACCAAAACCAGCTCTCGCCAGAACCACCACCGTTATTATTATTATCATTACTATTATTTCCATTTCTACCACTGCTACTCGAGTCGTCACTTTCTCTATATTCATCAGAATCGCCCTCAATATTCGCTCCACTTCTCAAATGGCCATTACTAGCACCACTACCATTGCTGCTACCCCGGCTACTATTCAAATATCCTCTGTTTCTGCCTTGCTTCCTGGAAAAGTTTCTCGGCCTCGGCTTATTGGCTGGCCTAATACTGCTACAGTCCTTCAACGATGTTGGCGCCAACTTGATCACAAAAGTCGACCTGTTTCTCCTTAGCCGTGCATTTGTCTTGGTTATTTGCGATTTGTTTTCCTTTTCTATTGCTTGGTACTCGGCTATCTGCCCCTTTTTTGCCCCATACCCACTCCCTTCGTCATTGCTGAGCAAATCATCGTATTCGCACTTGTCACCCTTTCCCCTCCTTGTTTCTACCCCATTGGTCTTTTCCAGCTCTATTTCGTTATTTTTATCCTTGTTTTTTGTTTTATTGGTTGTCAAATTGCTATTCGATAAATTGCCGGTTGTCAAACTGCCATTTGTAATGCTGTTGGTTGTCAAATTGTTTATTCCTCGTCCATTAACCTCTACCTCCGCCTCCGACTCCTCCTCGATATCTGTGGGCAGCAGCTCCTCCTCCTGCCTAAAAACCACCATACATTGCTCAACATGCGTATTGAACCTCAGCTTTGGCTTTTTCTCTTTCACTGTCTTTCCCCCAACCGCACTGACCAGCAACTTTGGACTGCTTTTCTCGTTAAACGGCAACGTCTCGTCTGACCCCGAGTAGAGTTCGTTTCTCTCGTTCGGTTTGCTGGCGTTTTCCGTTAGGCATTGCGTGTCCTCTTTGCTTATTTCAACATCCTTGATTTTCATGCCGGCCGTTTCGCTCCCAGCACTGTTTTCTCTCTTGTGGTATTTATACAGTGTTGGGCTTGGCGACCCAATCAGCGACAATGGCGATCCTTTCTTCAGTGCCGACTTCAGCGGGCTGTTGGTATCCATTGTCGGCGACCTGCAGTTCCATGGCGAGTCCAGATTCTTCTTGAACACCGGGCCGTATAGAAATATCGGGTCTGCGTCTTTGTTCCAGTTTATGTTTTCTGGCGGGTATTTCCCTTGCTCCCCTGCCTTATTCGCTCTATAGCTCCTGAACAACACATTCTCTGATCTTATAAGCGTTTTTATGTCCTCTTTCAACGCCCGGTACTTCCGCTTGTCCATGCTTCGCTGGCTTATTCCTGCCTGCCTGTTCATTTCCTCTTCCTCTTTTGATATTTTAAACTGCACTTGCAACATCTTCCTCAGCTTCACGTACTCTTGCTTCATCCGTATCTGCTTGTTGATCTCTGCAAGCGTCCGCAGTATCGTTGCCTCATCCCAGTCAAACAAAAAGTAATCCACTTTTTGCTCCAGCTCTGGGAACCGCTCTAATATACTTGTGTTCGCCAGCAGCAACACATTTACCAATTCGTATGTCATCTACCTCTCTTTCAGCTTTAAATCTCTCACTTTCTTCCTTATATTTGCCCTCTTGCTCCTGTGATTAGTATTTTTTTATCTTGACTATTTTCTACTCGATAAGTAAAGGAAAACCCCTCCTCTTCCTGCTCCTATCCCCTTTAATCCTTTTACTGTATAGTTTTCTTGTTAGTTTGAGTCCCTACTATTCTATTATTTTTGCCTTCCCCCTCCTTCTCAAATATATTATTTATATATATATCCGTCGCTATTTCTCTCGTCTTATTTCTCTCGTTTTATATTTTTTTTTTAATAATAATTAAATGTCATTCACTATTCCACTTTACAATTATCTCCTCTGGATTTATCCCTGATTCTCTCGTGTGCTGATTCTTCGTCCAACTGCTCACTTTCTGGCCTCCTAAAACCTCAATCTACTGTTATTTGCTGCACCTTGGAATTCCACAAATAACTGTTATGGAAACGCCTCGATGCTGCTTCTGCTTTGGATTTGCACTAGCTATTATTGTTTGCTTTTCTACGCTTTTGTTTCTGACGGTTGCGTCTTAATGTTGATTATTGACTTGATGCTGATTCTTTATAATGGACTACTCTTCTATTTCTTTTACTAAAATGCCTTTAAGAAATAAACCCTGGAGCACGATATTTTTAAATATTATTTTCTATTATTTCTCGCCTCTACTATTTCTCTTTTTTAATACTTGGCTCCTAATATTACTTAATTTCTCGTTTTAATATAACGATTTAATTCGATAAATAAAGTTATTCAACTCGAACAGATTATTCACTTTGCAATAAAAAATGCAATAAAAAAAAACGCATCTTGCTCTATCTATTGCTCTTTGCTTTTTAACTCGAATTACCCAAACTCATCAAATAAATTCTGATTTATCTTTTTTATAATCCAGGCTATTTTCCTTTAGTTTCTCCTGCTTTATTAGGCTTTTTTTCATTGTACTCTCATTTACTATTAACAAAATCGTCTTTAAAATTATGCTGCTTTTAAGCTTTATTTCAACGTCCCTCCAATCCATTTTTTTTATCGATTGAGCTTTTACGCTGACTACATTTAATTTTTGCCTTTATTTAGCGCTGTTTTTTAATACATTTATGCTTTATTTTTCAATCCGTTTTTTTTTAAAAAAAAAAAAAAAAAGTAATCTATTATTTTTTCTACATCGATTAGTATTATTTTTTTTTATCGATTATGTAAAACAGTTTTGCACTTTTACTTTTTTATTGAAATTTTACACCTATTTTTTATTAGCTTCGTTTTACATCTATTTTTTATTAGTATCGTTTTACACCTATTTTATAATTTGAATCTACTAGACATTTTATTCCATTCACCTTACACATTCAAGCTTCTGACCCGCTTACTGTTTCCAAACATTAATGAACAAAAGCCCAGTTCTTTTAATCCAGTATTCAAAAATAATCCAAAAATAAACTACTGAATCTGAAATAAGCTTGTTCGAGTCTCGTCTAAATTGTCTCCGTCACCCCAATCAATACTTGCCTCATTCTGTCTTTCTCCCCATTAAAAGCTCGCCATATATAAACCTTTTGCCTTTTTGTTTTAATATTCACCTTTATTTTATTTTTGAAATCCCCAACATCCTCCAACTATAAACATCCTTCCTCATCCTACACATTATTGGCCCTTAACTTATCCAACATATTCTTATTGTCGCCTCTACTACCGTACACTCTCTCCATTTAATATTACCAACGTCTAAAATTTCAAACACACTCCCCGCCCCCACTTAATCTTATTACGTTTCCAACTGTTTATCCTTTCTACGTTTTAAACATTACAATATATTTTTTCAATTGCTTTTCTTTTTGTCATCTCAGGTTTGATTAACAAACCAACCCTTATTCAACTTAACAATTGAGCATTTGGTCTCTTTTTTCTTTATTTGTTCGTATCAATCACCAATTCGATAAACCAACAGTGTTTAATGATGAAACCAGAATAAAAGAATGCTACTCATTATGACTTTTGATTGATGCCGTCTAACCAACACTATACATGATAATTACTCTTAAAATCCTCCACCATGTACATTCAGGTTTCACTAGCTATAAAAGCCCCTTAATAGCCCTAATTTCCACCATCCTTGTTGTAGTATCGCGTATACTGAGGTATACATTCAACAAAAGCATATTCCTTATTCAGTATTACATTCCACAGACCAATTTTGCGTTGTTTGGAAGACCAGGATTCCAAATATCCAACTTTTGGCTACATAATTATGTACAAGCTTTTATACGCCATATAAATCATATTCATGTCATATAAATAGCTATTACTAAGATCTTGGACTATAATCTTAGTCATGTGTCCCACCTTATTCACCGCACAAACTATACACATCATCAATCGGTATTCAAATACTAGTAAACATCACATCGGTCTATAATTTACTACTACTATCTATACCCTTTTCCCCTCAAAAAAACCCCCAAGTTTGTCTAGAACGATATGTTCTAAAGGCTATTTTTTTTTCAAACAAAATCTTATTTCCAGAATTAATCGAAACAGAATCTGTACATCAAGTGATCATCTTATTACCTAATGTTGTTGGTATGTTTATGTTTTTGAGTCAAGCTGATAAAGCCAAGTTTTATAAAATAACAGTGAACAAAAAGTATCATTATCTATTTCAATAAAAAAAAAGTATCACTATCTCCTTTTTCAAACTGTGGGAGGGTGAAACAAGTTATTGCTCACTAACGCTTTGCAATTTACCCAACTTTCCCGAGCTGTTCTTGTTTTTTATTTCGTTGAAATTGTGCTTGTACTTGTTTTTTAATGCTTTTTTTTCTTTATAATCCTCCCACTCCTCATGATTCATCGCTTGTTATGCCTTTGTAATCAAAAATAATTACTACCAGCTCTTTATTTTACTCATTTTAGTTCGACTGCCGTCAGTCTTTTAATAAGAGTAACAAGCTCCATATCCTCTACCACCTTCGCCCCTGCTCTTTTTTTTTTCTTCTCTTGCCCCACCAAAATACCACAGATTATTACAGAGAAATTAACACTACATATTCGAGTTGTATTCTATATTCGGATTTACACGTTATACTTGATTTTTTATTTTTATTTTTATTTTATTGAAATTGATTTTTTATTTTTACTCGAGAAATAACCGGTGTGTTATTTAATTCTGCGTCATATCAATAGCAATTTGGGCTGAGAAATCTTTTTATTATTAATATCGAAATTGAGAAATCATTTTTACCAGTTGGTTTCTACTGTTAAACCCAGAAACCGATTTCAGGATATATATTATTAACTAGAAAGAAAAAAAACACGCGAATATCATCCTCTCAGCAGCCAAACAAACAATTCAACGGAATAATTAATGAATGGAATGCTGTTTTTGCTGGAGAAAAAGTAATATATTCTAAAGTATGGAGTTTGGAACAACGCGTGTATTTATCAATATTAAAAAGCAAAGTAAATAAGTAAATAATAAAGGATACTAGGCATTTCAAACAAACTGTATTTATTCGACGAGGACGGGTTTGACGCTGGAGAATAGCCGTGTACAAATAGGAGAGTAGTAACACCAGCATCAGAATATATTTTTTATAAGAAAAAAAAACAAGCCATGGATCATGTAGAAATAGGAAGGACGTTGCGACCTATTTTACAAAAGAATGAATCGATAAAAAGTATAATCGACAAGATAACATTATCCCTCTCGTAAGTACAACAAAAAAGGAGTTTACTTGATGCATACACACCAATGGTTGAAATATATAGCATAGAATAGTAAGACAGAAACACAAATGTAACATCAGAACGCGTTTAAGCGTAAGAAAGAGATGTTTTGAGATAAAATTCCAGCAAGTTGTATTTATTCAATAGGATTGGTTTTGCTAAATAGGATTGAGCGCGACGAACGAACTGGAGGGACACTTTATGTGACTTCGAGCCGCTTGGTTTTTGTAGACAGCAAAGACCCGGAGAACAGTTCAAAGTCGATTAATCTAAAGGACATTGAAGATTACAAAGAGGAGGTATGTTCTATGATAGAGCGGAAATGGGAACAGTTAATAGGTAGAAATGGTGGGAAGAGAATAATTAAGCAATCAGGGGGTTTTTTTTTTGATGGTGTGGATAAAATAGATTGCGTTTTTAAGAACGAGGTCTAAAGTCGTTGTGAGAGTCAACAAGGCCAACAGCAGTGCGCAGATAAAGGAAGGCAAAGATACAGATACCATAAGGTGTAGCAAAGAACCAGAGACGGGAGCAGACCAGGGATACTCAAGGGCACGGAACAGAAATGAAGTGGGAGGCAGTTTAGCTGCTCAGCGCACCAAGGGTTCAGTAGGCAGGGAGGTAAGCGATGAGTTGGTGGACCAACTGTGGGAATGCCAGATTTGCCAGCACGTCAATGAAACAGTAAATAATTTAAAGTGCGAGTTGTGTGGAGTTGTGGCAAAAACAGTGGTTACGAAAGGCAAAGCCAGAGAAACCAGCATATACGACCAAGACATCAACATTGGAGTGTCGGGCAGTCCCACAGTTCAAAATATAAAAAGCAATCTCGAAAAGGCTTGTGGGACTTGTACTTTTATCAACCACCCAGACATGACATATTGCGAGGTTTGCGATTCCAGGCTTGTTGGGTTTTCAGGGATCAACGACGACTATTTTGCAGAGCCAAGCGCTAAAGATTCTGTAGATGACAAGACCAACAGCCAAGCTTTGTCTAGCAACCCATCAAAAACAGAAGAGCGTGGAATACCAAATAGTGAGCAGTTTCCTGTCCTGCTTCGGTTTCCAAAAACAGGATCTGTGCCGTTTGTCAAGCTGCTGGAAAAACTGCTAACGAGCCGCGAGTGGACTGTAAGTTTCTCGTTATTAGTTCTTTCTTTTATTTAGAAAAAAAGTCAAGTTTAAATACACAAACTAGGAGCATGCATCTGTTTTAATTGCTTTGTGTAGGCGTACGAATCGGAAGCTTCAAATCCATCTCAAACCCCCACTAGAAACACGATTGAGCCTGGGATCATAGCAGGAGTTTGTAAGTGTTTTGACTCTGTTTGTATATATCGATTTAACTGTATTTATGTTATCAAGACACTACCGCTGCTGTTTATTTTGTACAGCCGGCATATTTTTTGAACGCTTGACTAATCACTATTATTGCTATTTGAAAGCTGCCTTGATGAACAACGCAAGAGACGAGCAAAAAGCTCGAGAACAGGCGTTGGGTGAGGCCTTTACTGATCTTGACGCGCTTTCTGGGAAGGCCGCTGAAATGGTTGAATTAGCTAGGGATATTATAAGAAAGCTAAATCCACCAGACCTCGCAGGGACCCCGAAATCAGCCAACTATGACCGAGATCCCAGTATTGAGTTTCAGAACTACTTGAATGTGATTGGTATAGATGACCCCATAACAAAGTAATTTTGGCTGATTCAACTGGCCAGTTCACTATTAACAACAGTAAAAAAATAATAGAAAAACCCCATTCTACCAATAAGCTGCTGAGTATCAACAGCAACCAGTGCATATGTTTACATGAAAATAATATACTCACATTTCCCTGCCATCTTTTCCTGTATACACATACCAATGTAGAGATACTGCCGGCAAGTCGTACTCCCAAGAGCTTGCTAAAGAATTGTGTGAGTTTCTTGAAGAGTACGTGATTCGCTCTGGGGGCTCAGTTCCTCTAATCGATGCGTACTGTCTTTACAACCGAGCAAGGGGGATATCGATGGTATATCCATCCGACTTTGTAAGTGCATGCAATAACTTTGAGGCGTTGGGTCTTCCTCTAAGGCTTCGCACCTTTTCTAGCGGACTGCTATCGATTGAATCGGCCAATCCAGAAAGGTACAAGAGCCTGGGTCGGAAAAACGAATCTGTTAATGATGACGTTTTTGCGCGAATTCAAAGCTATATTCAGTCGTTTGATTCGCTGAGTGTCATTGACTATGCGGCTATCGACAACCTTCCTGTTTCCTTGGCTAAGGAATATTTGCTTTTGGCTGAGAAACAGGGGTTATTGTGTAGGGACGAAAAGTTTAACGAGATCAGGTTCTACATCAACATATTTGTATAGTTTTTGCTTCATCGTATCTCTACTTTATCTTTGCACCTAGATCTTTTGCTATCATTTATGACATTTCTTTCGATTAACTTCTTTTGCTTTCCTTCGTTTAAATAAACAACAAAACAAGTATTAAAAAGGTTAACCGCATTTCAAGCCCCAGATGTTTTATAATATGGTGTTTTGGGAAGTTAACTCGAGTCTTATCAAGGAATAACAGCAAAGAACCAATATTATTAGGATTAACAAAAAGTCGGATTAACGGTTATATTTGTTCACATACAGCAAATGCGTCCATATGATGTAATTTATTTTATAGCGAACTCGGCTTGGTCTGGGAAATCACCCATCCGAACCCAAATTGCCACTATTATTTTTTTGTTTCTTACAAAGCCGTAAACGCTTTGCTTCCAGTTTTAATCTTTCCAGTATTCAAATCACTAGTTTACCAACAGTAGTGTTGCTATAGAATGAAAAGAGGAAACACATAATTTGCATCATATTCCAAATACCAATTTTGAAGATGGTCAAGCATTTAAAAGAAAGTAGAAACCAGGAGTTACAAATAAATGCTTTCAATTGTCAAATCCAATAGTTACTTGGAAAGTAATTAACAACTAGAAAATATAAGCATCTGTTTTTTTATTGGCTTGTTAAAATCGGCTCATAAATTACCAACAATTTGTAATCGAGTTTATTATTGGCTAGCACAAACTGTAGTAGGTTTGGGGATAAAGAGTTCAAAAGTAATTAAATTACACGGTAAGAGGATTAGTTTAGTAATTAAACGCGTAATGCCAATTTTTCCAATTTTGCCTATTTTAGCTATTTTGCCCATTTTGCCTAATTTGCCAATAATAAAATTAATAATAATAAAATACCGCTGATTAATACGTATTCCCTAATTTTCAAGACAATAAGTGGTACCAATGTCTATTTTTTTATCCAATGCTATTTTTTTTCCATCAATGAACGCAGATTATTTTGCTCAATGATAACAAAATAAGTACGCCGTTTTTTTGTTTTTGTATTGTTTTTGGCTGCAATTTTTCAGCCAATAAAGTAAAATTGCTATAATAAAAATCTGGCGTCTTTTTTTATAGTAATTGGACTTGGGTTTGCGGAACTGCTCTTGTTATGTTTGCTTTATTACAAGTCAACAAATAACCAATTTCAACAAAAAGAATGAAGCAAATAATCCGATTAAAATAAGCATTTGCTCTCTTATCCTCCCCAACATAATTGGTGACTGATTGTGAATGATAGGGGGTGGAGCGGTGTGGGAGATGTTTGCTTTTGTTTATCTAATAACATAGCTATCAGTTTAATTTAATTTTATTTCCCTTTCGGTTCGAGCCGATTCGACTCAATTCGACTCGTTGTTTTGTTACTCATTAGGATCAACCCACTAACTGAGTTAGTCAAAGTGGGTCCACAATGGAATGAATTATCTAAGCATCGGCTATTATCTAGCTAGATCGAATCAAGTAAGTGGATTTTCTTATTTGTAAGCACAAAAAAAAACCCGATGTATTACAAAAAAACACCCCCCCCCCCCCC
>LUVW01000024.1:442445-455788 GCA_001661515.1 Capniomyces stellatus
TTTGTTTTTTCCCCCCCCCCCCCCCCCCCAACCCGTACACAAACATATATATATTATCTCTTCTTCCACTAACCTGCGCTCATTGAAGTAATATCTACCCCCTTTCTGACTTCTCCCATGCCCATACCGTCTTCTTTTACTGGGAAAATCTTGGTGTTAAACAATGTGTTTATCAGTGTTGACTTTCCGATACCAGCCTCACCTATATCCCATTATCATTCACTTTTTTAACCCTCTACTCTTATCCTTTCCGCACTCTACATATCACACCCACCCACATACACACACACACATGCTCTGCTATACACCTATATCTCTACCTACCTACTACCATAAGTGTAAAGTTGAAGCCCTTCTTCACCGATTTACGGTGCACTTGGTTTGGCAAGTTTGCAAAACCAACATATCCTTGGAGCTTCTTTTTGGCTGCCTTTGGCGCTAACTATTCACAAGCAAACGTTTAGCAAGTTTAGTACTATTCATCACACTCCGCCTTTACTCTCCCCTCTATTACAAACTAGCTCAAGTTAATACAACATAAATCTCATCTTACTTTGTTCAATGCTTCTGACATCTTTTTAGATAAAGTATAGTTGCTAGTACCAATATATTATAGGCCAAAGAGTTGTAACAGAATTAATTATATGGTTTAATATTAAAAACTAAATCTCTTCCTTCCTTTTTTTTTTTGCAAATAGTATCTACCGCCTTTTAATAGTTTTATATATATAAAATCAAAAGTGTAAATATTATTTTTTTTGTGTTTTGTGTGTAAAAGAGAAAGCGAACAGAAACTTGTTTTCGTTAAAGTATATACAATGTTTATTATATTAACTTTAAATCCCATTTACTAAACAAGGTCGGATTTCTTGCTTTGCATTCTATTTCCTAGCTACTTAATTATAATACTGTTTATAAATTATTGTTTTTTTTTCTTTCTTTAACACTGTTTGCTGGCTTATTTTAGCCATCAATGTTGTGTCTTTTTTTTATAAATACAATATTAGCAACGTTAATTAATCTATTCTGAATATTTGTTGTTTTTATTTCCTTTCTTTTCTTTTTTTTCTTTTTCCTAGCTCTATTCTCGTTTTAATTATCATCTCACATTGTTATATTATACTACCCCCCCCCCCACAAATCAAGCAATTCTCCCATTTTGCCTTTTCATTCATCACATAGTTTGGCGAGCTACTAGCTGCAACCTTGACGCACATTTTAGCCATGTCTTGTTTCCTATTCTTCTCCTAACCACCACAATAATCAACTTGATTATTTCCCAACTTTTATCATTTATCTACTCTCTGCGTTTATGCTGTGTCTATTTGTTTCGGCTCCATTTGCTTTCTCTAAAAATAAATATTTAATCCCTTATAATTAAACCTTGCACAAGGAAATTGTTTCTAATAACTGCTAAATACGTTTTCCAGAACTATTTTCTTTTCTTTCGAGTTTTCACGATTATATGCCTAATAAAGCAGCTCTATTATTTCACTCTAAAAAAATGAGCGTAAAAAAAAAAACAAGCTAGATCTTCAATGGATCATAATGGTTTTGATTATATTGCTGCATTTCTTGTTAAAGCAACAATCGCCCTACAATACCACCTATTCTCAACCAAGCATTGTTCCTTTTTTTCTTTTTTTTACAACTTGTTTTTTTTATACAGCTTGTTTCTTTTTTATAAAGCTTGTTCTTTTTTTCTTTCTTTTACGAGCTACTCTATTATTATTTTTTCGCCTTTATTCCTCAGCTAAATAGTGTCTATGAATAACAACCGAAAGCACATATTTGTACATCTTAGGTTCTACAACCACTTCAATTTCTTTTAGCCTTTGCCGTTTGCTCCTTTTTTTCAATAAAAGTAATCAACAAAAATAACTTGTTGTTTTTAAATAAGTTACAGCGTTATTGTTCCCGTATTTGCAATTACTTGCGCAAATGTATTGTTTCTCGCATTTGGCCAAATATTCCAATGATTTTACCGGTTTTTTATTAGTCAAGCCAGACTATTAATAATATTTGTCAGTCATTGCCTGAATAATTGGCCATTGATGACCCTGTTTGTTTGTTTTACTAGATTTACAAGATTTCCCATTTCTGGTTTTTCTATTAGCTAACATGTATTGCCTGTTTTCAACTTTCCCGATTTAACCACACTCTCTGAAACTCCCAAATGCTGCTCCCTCAAAGTCAAATTTCCTTTATTCGTCCTAACAAAGCTGAAGACTTCAAGTCCCAACCCCACCACCCACACTCTACACCAAAAACAGCCAATCTTCTATTTAAAGCTACAAAATACATTCTACAATAGAATTCTTATTGCTATTAAAACTTATTAACATGAACATTAGAAAATATGAAAAGCCATGATGCTATTATAGTAAAATAGTGTATAGTTATTAAATACCAGAAAGCTTTTATCAGTACATTATACACTCTATATTGACATTGTATTCTAATTGGCATTTTTGCAAAAATCCAAAACATCAACACACAAAAAAAAAAGGCATTAACACGACTACATTCACTTTAAAGTTGCATATGCGGCATCACAAACTATATGATATAATAGCTGGCACCAACGCTAACAGTTCTTTTGCATGTTTTCGGTCAGGAGTGATACATAGGCTAATACACTTGTACCCTAACTATAGAAACACGCTATATTTAGAATATATTGATCTGTGTTGTGTTGTATAGGAATTGACAGTGCTGGGAATAACATGTCTCTATTGGGCCTCGCCCATTTCACAGTTCGCATTTAGCTACCAAATACCCAAAGCCACTTGGGACCGAAATTCGCTTTAATACAACTAAAATATTCAGCGATTTGTTTAGCAGTCCTGCCTAATTCTACAAAGTCAATCGACATCCATTTTATGGCTTGCGCTTTATGTACATGTATCGCTACAAACCTTTGTCATCTGTACCTACCTGCAAGCTAGCATGCACTCTAACGTTTTTTTTTGTGAATAAAAGTGCATTATTCGTTTTCACTCTTTGAGTCATTGACCTGTTAGAAAGTAGTCAGTAGAACGGATTTTTCAGTATTTCCTTGTTTAGCTAAAGAATTAGGAATGTTTGGGTATTTGATTGTTTGCTCAAGTACATTAATTTGTTCTAACAAACCTAAAAAAAAATCGCCTTGGAACAAAAAAATAAAATAAAACGGATGTAAACTGTATTATTTGCCAGTTTTAGACTGTTACACACCACCAAACAACTTTTTGCATTGATACAACATGCACTAAGCTGTTAACAATAACAAGAACAAAGAGTTGCTTGTTTATCGATTTTCTATTTTTGGGTACGGTCCCTTTCATTCTACATTTTCTGAGAAGCCAATAACTCCAACATACAATATTATTCTCGGGATGTAATTTACTTTGGACAGTCTTTTTAGAGCATACAGATATTATGTTGCGTTTAATCGATCACTGGCCAACAGTCAAACCAGTCTTCCAACAAGATCATGGATATTTATAATCCAGGCCTGGGACTTTGTTGGTCTGCCTAGTATGTATTGCTTTGGAATAACTTTGCAAGGATAGACCAAAGTTCGCACCCCAATTAAATGAAACAGCCGAACAATAATATCTTACCAGTGTTGATAAATAGTTGGACATTAAATCATCCAACTTTATAGTTTTTTTAAAATAAAATAAAATAGAAGGGATAGATAAAGGAACAGTGCAATGAATACAGTTTATTAAATTCAGAAAATATGCAATTCAAATCCACCATATAACTTGTTCCTCTCGTATTGCTCTCTGTTGTAAAGCCAAACTACGTAGCGTATAAACTATCTGCAAAGACAAAAGCGGACACGAAAGTAAAGACAGTGTGTTTGGAGTAAATAGATTTTGGCACAAAAGAAAAAGGAAAAAGGGAAAAAAGGGGGCAATTCAGCAAACTTGAAGAAACATGGCCAAAACAAAGTCTATTTTTGTGACTGTTGGAACCACAAAGTTTGACAAGCTGATAGCAGAGGTTTGCTCCGATAGTTTCCTATCCTGCATCTCAACTCTGGGTTACTCTAAAATTACAGTTCAGTATGGCAACAGTAAAGGGCTATTCCAACCTTCGGCAGAGACGGTCAGTAAATTGGGAATAGATGTTTCTGGATTCGAATATACTAGTGAAATATCGCAGTACTTTGAAAACGCAGACATGGTCATTAGTCATGCAGGCAAGTAAAGCACGAATATAAACGGCCATTCGAAAATAAAATAAATATCAAATAGCTTATTTTGGTTTAAAAAGTAGACAGAAACAAAACCAAGTCAGGATAAAAATGTGAATTGACTATTGTATATATAGGATCTGGGTCAATCATTGATTGTTTACGACGTGGCAAAACGCTTATTGTGGTAGTCAACTCAACGCTGATGCATAACCATCAGAACGAGCTGGCCGAAGAATTGTCTAAAGATAAATATCTGATTTCATCTACACCAAGGTAAATATTCTACATGTAGCTACTAAACAGCTACAATGTATAATTGCATTTCCACGACCTTGCCAAACATCCTTACAAGTATGATTTTGGGGGCGTTGGATTATCTTTACCCGAATAAGGAATATATTGAGTAGGGGCAACACTAATCTATACTACTTTGTGCACCCTTTTAATACTATTAGCGAACTTGAAGAATGTGTAAAGGGCATAGAAAATCACAAGCTTATTAAATACCCGGAACAAAACAAAACGGCTATAAACGAAATCCTAACTATACCATACTAGAACCAAAAGCTGCAAATAGACAAAATATGCGATTGTATATATTATATCAACCAGGCGCAACACTGCTCCCCAAATCAATAAAATAAAACCAACTAAAACATATTAAGTAGAGCTAATGAAAACAAATGCGCCATTACATCCTGTCCCAAGCGGGCGTATGGATCTTGAGCTTCTTTTAATGAGTGTAACAATTCCTGTCTATTGGCCAAGCCCATAGTTTTTAGCCACAACTCTATTGAACTCTTCAATGTCAACAGCATATTGGCGCAAACTCTCTGCTTCTAGCAAATGCAGTCTGCTGCCAACGAGTATCAATGAGTGCAATGGCTCTCCCATATCAACTGTTTGTAACTGTTTCAGTGTCCCTGCAGCGATTTTTTGCGAGTCTGAGCCAACTCGAGCTACTGCAACTGCCAAAGTTTCCGAGTTGTAGGCTACGAAACAGCACAAAGTTATTGACATGATGTAAATTCAACCACCCCCCTCAAGTCTCAAAATAATAATATTGATAATATTAATACTAACAACAATAACAACAATAACAACAATAACAACAATAACAATAATAACAATAAAGCCAGCCTTTAAATCTAGCTGGAATCCATGTGCGTTGGGTCAAAAATAGCATAGGCTGCTTAAATCACCTACCGTTTTCTTTTCTGTCCTCTTCAATTTCGAGCAGCTGGTCAATAGCTTGGTTTGTAGTCATGTATCTTGGTGGTTCGTATATTTTGCGATTCCTAATGTTTTTATATTGGTTTTGATTACTGCATTTTCCAACTAGTCCAATTCCTACTTTTTGCTTTAAATATAATTGAATCCTAAATACTGAAATGTGGTGTTTACCTTGCTAGATTCTCTATGCTTTGCTCTTTTACCTTGATATCTGGTATTTGTTTTTATTAACACAGTAAAGTCGTCAAGTTAGATTGTTACACGCTACCTCTTTAATGCATCAATTATAAATCTCCACGCCACTATAAATCTCCATGTCACTCTAGAAACATTAGCTAGAGTGTGGATACAAGGATTACCCCTCCCTCCCCCTCCAATAAAGAAAGCTATGTATATAAACAAATATTACCTAGCAGGCAAAGAGTGTGAAGGCCAATGTCCGAGTTCTCCTTGACTCTGTCATACCAACTGTCTGGTCTCCATGAGTCGGTGAAAAACACCATCGATATGGTTTGACCAAAGTTGTACAGCTGCAAGCCTGATACACCCACAGCGTTCATAATCGATGCGTTGTGTATAACCTTCACTGGAATATTCAGTTCATTGGCTCTTAAAACCAAATCCGAATGAGTTGTAGCCCTATTTTAATAATGTCATGCACTTTTCCCATTAAAATACACCCGTTTCTTTTGCCCTTTTGCCCTTTTGCCCTTTTGCCCTTTTGCCCACTTATATATATATTATGCCAAT
Organism: Capniomyces stellatus; assembly: GCA_001661515.1. NCBI lineage: Eukaryota > Fungi > Kickxellomycota > Harpellomycetes > Harpellales > Legeriomycetaceae > Capniomyces > Capniomyces stellatus. The sequence goes on from LUVW01000024.1 coordinate 448,618, forward strand.
AGCATCAGACTTTACCCGTAAGGATCGCCTACAACCAAAAACGCGACATTGATTTTATCGGCATTTTCCAAAATAGCGTCACTCTCTTGCTCCACCATATCCCGATCTGCAATAATTATAGGCTTCTCGTATAATGCTTCCTACTCGGATTTAAGAATTTTTTTTTACATTTTTAGCGTCAAAACTCGACTTCAATAAAACAAAACCAATCTCTCGGCCGCTATAAATCAATTATCATTGCTTGATAACCATATATAAGTTTGTGTCTAGCAAGTACCAGTTTTTCCTTTTCGACCAAGAGGATGCTTGTGTAAGCCTCCAAGTACAATCTTTCGCAAGACTTGATTGCATTTAAGCCCTTCAAAGTAATGTCGTATTCATCGGACAATCCTAGACCTATTACATAAAGCATCTTATATATGTTTCTATAGTTTGAACTTCTTTGTGGGATTCAGGAAAGAAAAAAGAAAAGTTGATTGACTGGTGGTAATAAGAACTGTTAGCAATCTCAATTCGAATTGGTTTATCGTTATTACCCAGAAGTCTCGTAAACAACTTTCAAAAAAAAAAAATCTCGAATCAAAATTTTTATACCCAACTCTGATTTGATTCGACAGAACGGAGTAAATAGAAAACCAACACAACTGATTTGTTAAGGCCTTTTTTCTTATGTAAAAATGTAGACCCAGTTAAAGCCAAAAATATTATCTACTAGGTGTGATCCAAGAAACACACCATTTACGCTATCCCAACATTATATTCCAAGAACTCTGTTATGACTATTTGATGTTTATGATATGGTATTGCATGATATAACATGATAGTTTATGAATATACCACTATTACAAATGTCCAGTCAAACCAGAAACAAGGTTGAGTAGAATAATAGCTCGAAAAGTCTCTGTGACGATTCAAGGCTAAAATTAAACAGGCGGAAACGTCATTTTTTTACTCTTTCTAGTTTAGAATAAATATTGGTTACACGGTGACCTGTGAGTCTAGATTAAGGGGGGGGTATCTTAACTGTACGGGGTTAGTCTGTTCACTTTCTGTAATATACCAGTACATTCAGAAATGCATAGTGTTTGCTGCACGAAACAGACTGTTTGTTCTTGTTTAACTATATTAAAGTAGACCGGCTTTATTTATTTATGGAGTTTAAGCACCCAAGTAAAATAGATTCAATATAAAAAAAAAGACAACGCCAGCTCTACTGCTTTTAGCGTTAAAATCCACGCCAATAGACCTTTATAAAAGAGGAAAAGGAAAAGACAATGTGGAACGAGCAATACCTTTGACAGAAGACAACCATTGTCGTCAACTAGTCAGCAGTATGTGCCCAAGTGTGACGCAGCTTGATATTGTTACAATAATACGTTTCAATAGACTACTATTAGTCTTGGAGGCGAGGTAAGGCTGATTGCCAAGCACATTGTTGTTGCGATTAGCCTAAACTATCACACCAAGCCACATGGAAAATTCGGATACAAGAAATCCCATGGGAAACGTCAGATTATCTTTGAGCTGTATCAGTTTATTGTGCAGGTCTACATATATAAACACACAAACACCACAGTACTGACTTTCCGGCAACAACAAAGCTGATGGTTGCTGAGGCAGTAAAAGGCAGTAAAGGAGAAGTAAAAGACAATAAAAAAGTAAAAAGCCAGCAAGTTGCAAACACTTTAAGGTCGTAAAATGGAAGAACGAATTTTTCGCTAATACGTTGGCAAGTACAAAAGCACAATTCCTCACCGAGAATTATTGGAATAGACCTTGGTCAGGTGTTCAAGAGTACCTAACCAAAGATCGCGTTGCCTTAAACAATCCTTGTTCGCAGCTTTTTTTTTTATTGTTGCTATTATCACCGTTTTATTTCTATTGTTGGGATATTTCAAGGGCGGATTATACAAGCCAAAATTTTGTTAATTGTCCAAGGTTTCCACAAGGGGTTTTTTTACTGTTAGAGAAAGCGGGTTTCACGTTTGTAAAACGGCGCCCGTCATGGTCCATATTCAATAATGACATGTGCCAGTTATTTTTTTTTGCTTTTGTTTGTCTTTTATTTTTTGGTCATTTGATGAGAATAATTAAGATTTAGAGTACACATACGCTCTGAAAAGCTATCAGTGAGATCTAGATAAGGGGTGTGAGATCAATGGCGCTAACGTTTTAAACTTGGGTTGGTGCCATTTTTATGCGAACATGAGGTTTGATTGCTGTTGCCAACTAAACCTAAACCTGCCAGTTCAAAAGGCGGGGGTTGCCTTATATTTTGGTCAATGAAAAAGAAAGAAGTGTATTATTGAGTTTAGCATAAGACTTTGGTTTAGGTAAAATTAAGATCCTATGGGTTTGCGTGTAAGTGTGTTGTGTGTGCATGTATCAAGTGTGACTTGGCTTGTTTTTCATTTGCTTAATCGCTGATAGGATTTATTACCAAAAACGTTCAAAGCTTACAAAGCCAGATAGAAGGTGGGGGGGGGTGAGTGTAAGTGGACTGGTTAGGGTTGAACATTGTCCATCATTGGAACAGATTTGTTTTTAGAGAGGGATAAACATAAACAATTATGGTAAACCTTGGTTCTGGGTGGTCTAAAGTTTTCTAATTGAAATATGGCAGTTTGCTTTAAAAACACAAACATAAGAGTGAAATGCGAGATTTCAGTAAAAGAAAAAAAAATGAAATGCGTAGTAATGAAATGGAGGCGGATGACTTGATTTCTAAAATGAAAAGAGGTAAAAAAAAAAAAAAGAATGTGTATCCATTTATTTATTTGCTCGAGAATAAATTTCTAGGCTTCAAAATAGATTGGAGTGTTTTCATTGGGTTTAAAGTCTACCAACGTGACCAAATATAGTTAAGCTTTGTGATTATAATGCATAGGAAAATTAGTCAAGATTTGTTTGATAGCGTATTTTGTTTATCGTTTACTAGTGAACGTTTAAAGAGTAAACATGATTACAAAGAAAAGGAAAGCAGAAAGGAAAAAAAAAAGGGCTATTTATTTTCACGTTGGCTCTTGGTTTTGCTAATGTATCGAGTAAGCTTTTAGTTGTGCCATTTGGAAGCTAAAGCGATATATGTTACATAATAGTACAAGAACAGATGTCCAAGGCTGAAGGGATAAAGAAGAAAAGCAAGACTCACTAAAAACCATAACAGTGTTATAAAACGAATTCAGAAGCTTTTCACAGTGTAAAAAAAGATTAGAGAAAACGTTGTGTTTTTTTTTATTCAGACAAGTAAACATGTTTTACCTTGGTTTTAGTGAATAAAAAAAAAAGAGGAAAATAACAAAGCCTAAACTCGAAACCACAACGATTGTGTACGGTTAATAAAACAGTTTTTGCTAAAAATAAAGATCAATGACGAAATGGAAAAAAGTCATTAAATTGGATAAGCTAATAACACAATAAAGCTGATGTGACATTTCATGGTCACGTTTCGACATTGACAGATTAGCACTGTATTTTAATTGATTAGTGGAAAAGAAAAAAGTCTTGACATTTTCTGTTTTAAGATGATTAACGGATTTTTTATTTTGTTCATCATCAGTAATTTAAATGTAAAACATAGTTGGTAGAGTAGGAACTACATTAAATGCATTTTATTGCGCGTAGTGCGGTTAAGATTTGAAGGCAATCAGCCAATAGAAGGCAGGTTAGTCGGTAAATTAACGAGGTGTTTTACTTTTATTTCTTTCTTTCTTTCTTTTTTTTTTTTTCCCCAAGTAGGAGGGCAAAAAAATAAATAATAAATAAATAATTAGGTCTAATGTTACCAAATGAGTTAATCCTTGTTTCGGATTTAGTAACGGGAAAGTAAAGGGCGCCAATGTTTGGTAATAAAGTCAAGTTAGTGTTAGAGAGTTATAAGTAAATAATGCTTGGGTAAAAAATAAAAGAAAAGAACAAGAGCAGAAAAATGAGAGAGTTAGGTTTTGAAGAATTAATAGAATTTTATTTTTAAAAAAAAGATTGGAAATGGAGAATGTTTTGTAAATAAGAGAAGGAGAAAAAAAAAGTGTATAAAAATGCGCCTTGAGAAGGACAAATTTGGGCATTTTATCAAAGAATATCTTTTTGTTTTATTAGTTCAAAATTGACTTATTTAGATAAACCTTCATTGTATTAACAGACCATAAAAATAAAAAAAGCAGGAAGCTCATCTAAACCTGACTTATTACGCAAGAGTGCAGTGTAAAAGCAAAGCAAAGCAAAGTAGCAATATAGAGGTTACGAAGGAGGATAGGAACTGTAATTATCCCACACACCTTGTAACAGTATTATTAGATAATTTTTTTTTTTATAAAAAGGAAGGAAAAAGACAGCTTTAGTTTCAGAACAAGCTATTAGTTTTGTACTAGAATAGAATATTCATATTATTCGGAATAGGGAATTAATAACAAGGAGAAAGTAGAAGAGAAAGAAAAATGAAGATTAGTATTTTTGCAATTGGAGCGTCGCTGACCGCGCTGTGCTCAGGAAGCTTGCTTTCAGGGTTCCAGAGCAACAAACAAGTGCCACTTTTGTCGTCATCAAACGTAGAGTCGATTGCAGACAATTACATTGTAGTGTTTAAAGACAATGTGAAGCCAGGGCTAGAAACGTTCCGAAGCCATTTCCAGGTGCTGAACGAGTTCATAAGTTTGTCAAACATAAAGGGGGGAGAGGAGAAGAACACGATCAACCACATTTATGAGGAGGGGATAGTTGGGTATGCAGGAAAGTTTGAGTCGGAGATAATAGAGCACATTAGACAGTCAGAGGACGTGGAGTTTGTTGAGCAGGACCAAATGGTGTATGCGTCAGATGTGCAGGAGTCAGCGCCATGGGGCCTAGCACGTATTTCGCACCGGGCACCACTTTCGTTTTCAACATACAACAAGTACGAGCACGATCCTAGTGGTGGATTGGGAATTACAGTGTATGTAGTAGACACAGGAGTGAATATTGGGCACGTTGACTTTGAGGGCCGAGCAGTTTGGGGAAAAACGATTCCACGTGGTGATCCTGACGAGGATGGTAACGGTCACGGAACACACGTTGCGGGAACAATTGCGGGAAAGAAGTACGGAGTCGCAAAGAAAGCCAAGATTGTTGCAGTCAAGGTTCTGCGCTCAAACGGATCTGGATCGATGTCTGACGTTGTTGCTGGAGTTGCCTACGTTGCTGCTGCCAGCAAAGCTGCAGGAAAAGGTACTGCTGGAGTCCGCAGCGTTGCTAACATGTCCCTTGGTGGCGGATACAGCAGAGCCTTGAACGTTGCCGTCGACAATGCCGTCAGCAGTGGTGTTCCATTTATTGTTGCTGCTGGAAATGACAACAGAGACGCATGTGACTACTCCCCTGCCTCTGCCTCCAAGGCCATCACTGTTGGCTCCACCGACCTCAACGACAGACGCTCATCCTTCTCCAACTTTGGCTCCTGCCTCGACGTTTTCGCTCCAGGAAGAAATATTGCCTCCACCTGGATTGGCTCAAATACCGCCATCAATACTATCTCTGGTACCAGCATGGCAAGTCCCCACGTCTGTGGCTTGGCTGCATACGTTCTTTCCCGCTCAGCTCTCCCAATGACCCCCGCTGAGCTTTTGAGCCGCATTGTCAAGGCCTCATCCCCCGACCTTATTTCCGAAGTTGGTTCAAGCTCTCCAAACCGCTTGATCTACAATGGCTCCGGAAAATAGTTTTTTTTTTTTTACCTTTTTTTTCTTTCTTACTTTGCTTTTAACAGTTACTATATGCTTGTATTTTAACTACTTTATAATCTCGGAATATAACCAATTATCATCCAACCAAATCATTCCCTTGTCCTTTTTAATTTTCTCGGTTTCAACCAATAACCATCACCTCTGAATTTACCTCTGAATTTACCTCTGAAATTCGTAAATTACTCCTCTGGTTAGCCTTATCAAGTATAAACAAAAAACTGTATTGTATTATATGGCTGATATATTCCACATCAATTGTTTTTTTTTTCTTGGGTCAGACAAACAAGTCAGATTGAAAATCGGTTCCTTTTGACAAAATAAACTCAAAAACTTGACAAGTTTTCATCATGTTTATCTAGATCTTCTATGCTATTGGTTCCCGGAATAACATTTGTATATGTGCCTGAATTTCACTTTTAAATGTTTGGTTAATATAAAATACAGTAAAAAAAAAACTGTTGGTATACAAATAATTTATGTAATTACAACCATAAAACATAAATTTTAGAACCATCATCTTGGAAGGAAAAAAAGCTGAAAGACATAAATCAAATCAAATGGGAAAACGAGGCGGATCATCGAGTATATAACTCCATAGGCTGGCCAATTCTTTTTGTTGTTAAAGGGGACTGGTGGCTTATTTTGTAAACCCTATAAACAGTTTTTTTTTTTAATACTTTTTTTTTTTACCTCCCTACCTCCCTACCTTTCCCCCCTTTTTTTCCCTTATTTCCCATTCTCTCATTATAAATATCCAGGCGATTTTATTCAATGGTATATTTAACTTTGTTAAAATGCTTTTGGTGCCAGCAAACATCATGTTTTTTTTTGCATGAAAGGAAGAAAAAAAAAAGAATAGAAATAATGGAAAACTTGGTCAAATCCAGTTTACTTGTATTAATGTTGTCTAGCAACAAGTACACACACACAAAAATTTTTTTTTTCTTCTAGCGGGTTTGACCTTGGTAAATATATACTTTTCATACATTGAGAAATAGTAGATGCCACTTTTAGACTCTAAGCTTACAAAAATAACTAAAGGGTTATTAGTAGCACCAAAACATTGAGAGACCGGATATTAAAGACAATACACGGCATAGTACGTGAGGAATAAAAATATACAGACGATATTGGAGGACAGTAGACTCACTATTGCCAGAGTACATGTTATACTATATATACACACAAGTGATATAACGTAAGTTACAAGAAGAACAACAACTCTTTTCCTCCACTTTAGCGGAAAAATAGAGCAAAAAGGAAGGAATACAGTAAATCGATAACAAAAGGTATACAGCCTAGTTGTGACTTTCAAATAAAGTAAGTGTTTAGTTTGGTCTAGTTTGGTGTAGCGCAAATAAATGCCGTTTTGGTGGATAGAAAGGGATTGTGTTGTAACGGAATATGGTATTTAAAAATAAAGTAGAATGAAAAAAAAAAAAAAAAAAAAAAAA
>LUVW01000024.1:455795-483506 GCA_001661515.1 Capniomyces stellatus
AAAAAAAAAAAAAAAAAAAAGTAACAGTTTGTAAATAATTGGGTGAATAAAACAGGAGGAACAAAAGTTATAGCAGAAGAAGCAATGGGACAAGGACTTTCAACTATGGACGAGGAGTCGGGACAAAGGATACCGAAATTTAACAAGGACTTTAAGGGGTTTCTAAAGTCTGGGAAGAGCAAGTCGAAGAAGGGGAATGACAAGTTGTATAGAAACACGGCGAGTGCTCAGGATGACAACGAGTCGGTGGCGACAATTACAAGCGATGCTAGTTCGGATGATTCAGCAGAGTTTGCGATAGTTGATGGGAAGAAGCAAAAGATGAAGTACAGTATAATGATGAGTAAGAATGACAAGAGCATATTTAGTGCGCAGAATGGGATAGTCAACAGGAGCTCGGATGGGAGTGATGATTTGAGTAAGGGTGGGGATGCGAATGTGAAGGGAATCAATGAGCTGAAAATCAGCACGGATGTTGGCCGGAAAAGTGGCGAGAGTGATAGGCTGGAGGGATTGACACCAACAGATGCACAAGGTGAAGATGAAAAAGTTGATACAAGAGCAGCAGTGAAAGATAAAAAAAAACCGGCACAAGACACACTTGTAGTGGCAGAGAAGGTGGCAGAGAAGGTGGAAGTGGAGGTGGCAGAGAAGGTGGTGGAGGTGGAGGTGGAGGTGGGGGAGAAGGGAAAGGAGGAGGAGAATATCAAGAACAGCTTTACGTACAAAACAAGAGAAAAACTAAACAAAACACATCAAAACCTGTCAGAATACAGGTTCTTTAGAACAGTTGGAACAGGGTCGTTTGGAAGAGTTAAGCTTGTCAAGAAAATGTCAAATAACAAGTACTATGCGTGCAAGATTCTTGTGAAGAGCGAGGTGATAAAGGCTAACCAACTTGACCACGTAAAGAACGAGAGAGACGTGTTGGCGTTTTGTAACTGTCCGTTTATAGTGAAGATCAATGGGACTGGACAAGACAACTCCAATCTGTACATGTTTATGGAGTATATCATTGGAGGCGAACTGTTTACGTATTTGAGACGATATGAGGTAAGTATATTGTGAATAGGGTGAAATAAGTACCACCAAGAGCACTTTTTTATTTGTTTGTTTAATTGTGACTTTGCGACCAAGTATTACCTGATGGCAAAACAAAACAAAACAAAACAGTACAAGTATATAAATATAAATATAAATATGTATAATTGAAAAATAGTGTTTCCCATCGCCAGTTGCAAAGTTTTACGCGGCCGAAGTGTTTATAGCATTTGAATATCTACACTCACACGACATTATATACCGAGACTTGAAGCCAGAAAACATATTAGTTGACAAGCGGGGGCACATAAAGTTGACAGATCTTGGATTTGCAAAACACGTTCCAGATATAACATGGACGCTTTGTGGAACACCAGATTACCTTGCACCAGAGATAATTAGGAACAAAGGGTACGGGAAAGCAGTTGATTGGTACAGTCTTGGAGTTCTCATTTTTGAAATGATTGCGGGATACACACCGTTTTATGAAGATGATCATTACAAAATGTACGAACGTATCTTGGCCAACCGTATTCAATGGCCAAAAGTTTTTGATCCTGTTGCTAAAGACCTTGTCAAAAAACTTGTAACCCCGGATCTAACCAAAAGGTTTGGAAATCTGAGTAATGGGCCTAAAGACATTGTTGCACACAAATGGTTTGAAGAGGTTGATTGGGTCCGACTAGCCAATAGAGGCATTGTTCCACCGCTTGTCCCAAACAAAATGAATGAAGGTGACACCAGCAACTTTGATGAATACAAAGATGCAGAAAATGACTATATCGGTGTTGACGAAAAGTTCAAATACACTACGGAATTTTCCGACTTTTAAATTCAAAATCTTGCAAGAAAGGGAACCCTTTTTCGTTCCTTTCCCTTCTAGTTTTTGTCACTTCTTTTTTTCTTTTTTTCTTTCTTTCTTTCTATTATTTTTATTTATTTATTTATTCAACATGTACTTTATTTATTCTCCTCTCTCCCTCCCTTCCTCCAGATACTTTTTGATTGTTTACCAGCTAGAATTAAGGTACCATAAATATGGGTTAATTCAGATAAAACCCGATTTAGACGATTAATAGGAATAATTAATAGGAATAATAAATTAAAATAATAAATTGAAATAATAAAAAGGGAATAGAAGGAAATAAAAAGGAATAGAAAGAGGGAAAGAGAAAGAGAGAAATAAATATAAGAATCAAGGGCGATTCTTTTTGCCTTTTTTGTTGACAACTTGGAACTCTGATGTATTGAGCTGATCAGAAGTGGTGGGGGTACCAGGTTGAGCGGCCAAGCCCAAGGCGTCAGCTTTACGTCTTTTGATGAATTCGTTGGCAAATGACTTGCCATTCAGGTTCTGAGAGTAGGCATAGACCTGGTCAGAAATGATTTCGATGCTTGATTTGGGGGGGTTTAGGGGGAAAGACAAGAGGACTTGGATAAACTCGTCAACATCAATACCAGTCAACGACCCCAAAGCAGATCGACACCAGTCAAGAAAGGCGGGGGAGGGGGTATTGGGGCTAGAGTTGTTTTTGGCAGCCAAATTAGCAGTAGAATTTGAGTTTGAATTTGAGTTTGAGTTTGGTGTTGGATTGGCAGAAACGTTTGGGCTGTTTGAGCTGTTTGAAGTGTTGGTTGTTGGTTTTGGGGAGTTGAACGGCTGTTTAACTTTGGATTTGTCAGAGGATTCTGGCCGTTGTTGGGTGACGAGATCGGCGTAACGTTTAGAAGATCCGATCTGGGATTGTGGTAGAGCGTGGGAATCAATTCTGTTGGACTTGAGCTTCTTTTCCTTTGCTAAAGCCTCCTCGCGCTGGATCTCAAGCAGGTTCATTTTAGGGGTAGAGTTTGGTGTTAGCCATGGAGACTGAACTTTGGTGGTTTGAGGTTCACTCTTATTAACCAACTCGTTAGTAGCAGCAGCAGTAGCAGCAGTAGTGGTAGTAGTATTGATTGTAGGTGTGGTAGTGGGAGATTTCAAGGCTTTGGGATTCTTGAGAGATTTATTTTTCAGTTCCTTTTCCTTTTCTTTTTCTTTTTCTTTTTCTTTTTCTTTTTCATTCTCTACAATTTCCTTTTCTTTTTCATTCTCTACAATTTCCTTTTCTTTGTTTGAATCAATGTGTGGTGAATCAGCATCCAAATCTAGACCCTTTTCTTTAGACTTTTGTTTTGGTTTAGGTTCACTCTTTTTTGTTTGTTTTGGTTGGCTGTTTTTGACACCGTTATTTTTATTGTTGGGATTTTCAGCTTGGGAGTTTTTGATGGAAATGTCAAGATTAGAAAGTTTTTCGACAAGATTATCTGTGTGTTCTGGTTGGTTGTTGTTGGGGTTGTCAAATTGGGAGTTTTGGGCTGATTGGTTTTCGAGGAGAATATGGGCTTGGAGTTGCTGGAGCTGTTGGCGAATCAGAGTGAGGGCATATTGAATGCCGCCTCTTTGAACAGCGTCAATGACAATGGGGTCAAGCGACATTTCGAGCTGGGAAAGCTGATTGGTGTGGATAGACGTTTGGTGGGCAAGTTCCATTCGGATAGTTTCGTCGGCTATTCTGCTTTGGTGCTGCAGTCTAACAAGAAACTCGGGTGGAACTGAGGTATTGTTCATCTGAGCCTGTTGTCTCAGCTGCTGTTGCTCCTGGACCAATGCATTGCCTAGCTGCAGAATTTGGTTCTGGGCTTGTTGCTGAATCATCTGGAACATTTGTTGTCTTTCGCTGATTTCAACCAACAAACCTTCTTGTTCTGCCAACAGCTGAGCCAGTTGCATTGACCGAGCTGTGACTACCTGGTTTCTATTCCCAATCGCATTATTGCCACCCAATTCGTTGGTGTGATCATTGTTTGATTGTGCAAGAATTCTGTTGTAAAGTTGTTTGGCTTCATCACCAACCAAAAAATCATTTCCATTATTTTCTGAATTATTGTTGGACATCATTTGTTGCTGATGCTGATGTTGTTGTTGTTGTTGTTGTTGTTGTTGTTGTTGTAGTAATTGTTGCTGCATCAATAACATTTGTTGATGTTGCTGTTGAGCTTGTTGTTGTTGTTGTTGTAATAACAATTGCTGTGCTTCTTCTTCTCTAGAGTTGTTACCGTTAAAATCCAGTAATGTTCCAACTATAAATGGTTCAGCTGCATTTTGGACCTTTACAATAAGAATGTTGAGTTGTTCATAATCATTCCAATCGTTTCTGCGCACCTGAAGATCTTCGGGAAAATAGCCTGCCTCATACCATTCCTGCATGCTAATTCCCGAGAATGGTCCTATTTGTATTTTATTGTTTAGTTACTGTATTAATTTGATTTAGTTACATATATTATTAATTAGAGTTTATCTCTTACCTTGGAGTGCACCTCTTGGGTCTCTATAGTACCAAATCTTTTCCTCGAGTCTTTCAAACATCATCTCTTCGTTTTCATAACCACCTCCACTTCCACTTCCACTTCCACCACCTCCAAACCCAGCCCCAGTGTTACCCATTCCCATTCCCATTCCCATATTTCTATTCATTCCCATATTCATTTGTCTTGGTTCCAATTTGTCTCCATTTTCCGAGTATTTGAACTCACCATCAGCACCAAAAGACCCAATCATTCCTCTGCGAATTTTACTAGACACCCAGGCTCCTCCCTTGTCAAAGTCTCTGGCGTTTCCGGGCCCAGACCCACCACTGTTCCCAGCACCCCGTCTTGCAAGTCCTCCACCACCACCACCACCTCCTCCTCCTCCACCTCCTCCGTGCTTACGTTGGTTGGTTACTATGGCCTGTTGTTGCGCCAAGTGTTGCATTCTTCTTTGCTGTTGCTGTTGCTGCTGAATAAACCTTTTGCTGAGCTCACTGTTAACAAGCCCACTCTCCAACAATGCACTTTCTTCCTCCGTTGCCTCAATCAGCCCCATCGGAACCAATTGCTCCTCACTAACCACCAGCTCTGTCCGTCCCACCATGTCCTCTGGCAAACTCGCTGTTGCTGAATCAAACAACTTCAGCATTTCCTGTGCCGAGTAATAGTACCTTCTATCTTTTACTCCCTCTCTTGTCCCTGCTCCCTCTTTTGCTCCCGTTCCTCCTCCCACGCCTTTCTCTTTCTTTTCATTCTCTCGTCCTTGCCCCTCCTTATATTGTGAATCTGTTGCTTTTCCACTAGATGGTGCTTTACGCATCCTATTTTATCCACAATTCCATTTTATTTTATTTTATTTTTCTCCTTTCCTTTAGTTATCTATTCTCTACTGTATTAATCTATTTATCCTCTTTTAAGCTTTTACTATCTTTAATGTCTTTACTATCTTTCCCCTTACCATTCTGGTCCAAAATTCATCTGTGTTGCCATCTTTTATTATCTACTAGCTATCTGTATTCTTTTCTAATATTTATTTTATTTTATTTACTTTTATATTATTACTTGCTACAATCAATAAAAAAAAATACAAGTGCATAAATCCAAGATGTATTTGATTGCAAAAAAATTACCTTCTTTTTATCTATGATTGTTTCTGATTTCAGTCTAACCTGCTTATTCTTTTGCTAGATATATTAATCAATCGACTCTTTTAATCATGAGCTATTTATTTTTTTTTCCTTCAAGACGAAAAAAAAAATAATAATAATAATAGTAGTCTCCTTTTCTACCTTTGTTGTTTTTACTAAACCGACTTGTTTATTTTATTTTGTCGTTTTGCCTCTACCAACTTGCCTTTTCGACTCGATAAATTTTTTGATTCTTTTTTATTACTGCTTTGTTTTGTTTTATTTTATTTTATTTTGTTTTGTTTTATTTTATTTTATTTTGTTTTGTTCTGTTTAAAAAAATCTGATTTTTTTTTTAGATTTAGTTACTACCGAAACCTTCATTTTTTTTCTGTGTTTTAATTAGCTGTTTATTTTATTTTCTCTAGTGCTGGCACTTAATTTACCAGTCTTGATTTCTTTTTTTTTTTTTTTTTTTTTTTTCTTCCTTTTTTTACTTGTTCTAAATCTTTCTTTTAATTGGTTTTTTTTTGTCGTATTCACACTTTGGTTCCATTAAAATTGCTCTAGAAACTCTAGATTTCCTTTTTTAATATATATATATATACTGTTTTATTTTACCAAGTCATTTTAGGGGTCCATTTGTCTCTTACATTAGGGTTCTTTATAATACAAATACCAACCTTCCAACTTTTTTTTCTTTTACCAAACCCGGAATTTATATAACTAATACCGTTTCCACACTTAATTCTGTAAACTTTGCTCAGTATGATTTGCTTGCTATTTGATTTCGACTTCTTAAATCCAATGATAATCCAAACTCACCTTCCCTTCAAAATGACCAACAACTCCATTTCATTTACCTATACATCGTAATAATATAAGGTCAGCTATAATTAATTCAACAAACGCATTCTCTTTCTCAAAAGCAAATCGATTATATTTTGCAAATCCCCAGTCTAAACCAAAACAGCAGATTTACTGCCAAAATAAACCCCAAACACTCCCTCATCCACATTATGAAATAGCAATCACAACACCGTTCATTGTATAAATGTATATACAAAGTAATACCCAACCTGTGAAAAAGGGGTTTAACGTTCGAATTCCAAACCAAACCAAATAAAATCAAATGAGATCAAATCAAATGAAAAAAAATGATATTTTCAAAAACAAGAAATAGAGGGATAATAAAGGTGTCAAGATGGGGTTGTCAAATGAAAAAAAGTAAATTAAAGCTTTGACTTTGTGTTTTCAAGGACAACTTTTGAAAGCATGTCACGGGTATCTACAGCAGCATCAACCAAGCATTGGCAAAACTGTTCGGCATTCAGTTTGAATTCGTTGGTTTGACAAGTGACATTAAAAACCAAGTCGTTTTTGTTCACCGAGTAGGCTACGCCATAACCTTGTGGAACAACCTCGCCCCATCCCCAGGATGTAAAGTTTTCGGTGGTGATGTTTGAGGTGGAAATAGCCCAGGTTGAGGACTTGGAGTATGCGGGATCGGTAAACAATTTTGGCATTGTTTCGTCTTTGGCAACAAGCAGCTTCAATCCCAGCAAATGTCGGTCAACGCCCTTTCCGTTTCCTGACTCACCAAGGTACTTTGCGTGGGCTGAGGTCGCAGCAGCTAAAAGCTTAGCCTTTTGCTGGTTTGACACGGTTGGATCGCCCATGGATTTAACCCAAGCAACTGATTCATTTGACACGACTCGTCCAGCCTCGGTTCTCCCCCTTAAAAACTTTCTTGTCTGTGCTGGCTCGTATGTGGCTACAAACTTGTTGTGCAGCTTGTACTGGGCAAACTGAATCATCATCTGTGCATATGCATCTGGCGAAAATCCAAAGGTCTTGGTGATCATCTGCTTTCCATATCCGTGGAATGTAACAGAGCTTAGCTGCTGCTTGTTGATTTCGTTGTGGAATCTGGCTGCGGCCTCTTCAAGCGCCTTCAACACGCTGCTACTGGTTTCAAAAGCCAGAGGTGTTGGCACTGGCAAGTCAGACCTCACGCTCAACGGCCCAAAATCGTAATCTTCGGCCAATGACTTGTTGAGCACATAATCGTTAAGTCTCAGTGTTGGTGTTCCGTCCATCATTGAATGCTCGCCCAAAAATCCAGCCCTTCCGTTGTCAAACACAATAAACTGGCATGGCTTGTCAAAGAATCTGTTGTACCCGTCACCATGCCAACAACCGCGGCTGAGTTCCGTCTGTGTAATTGGCTTGGTGTTGTCCAAACACAGCAACAGAATCGAACTTTCGATTTCTGAAATGTTGAATCTGTTTTTAGCCGAAACCGACATCAACTTTTCCCGGTTCTCTGCCCAGTTGTCTCTGTAATCCCCGCTAAATATCCCCACTTTTGGTCCCACAGTTCCGTCAGCACTTTCAATGATTTTTTCTAGCAAGCTATTTTAAACATAATAGTACAAATACACACTTTATGTACCAATAATACACACGTCTACACACCCTCTCAAAACAAGCTTACATTCTTTGTGTACCACATCCACCCAAGTGTACATATGTGTGTGTGCGTGTGTTGTTTATATTTACCTTTGGATTTCTGCTGGTGTCAAGTATTCCCCGTTGTGGATAATTGGAACTGTGTAAAACAGCCCATTGCGCACAACAGTGATTTTTTGGTTCTCTGCTGGGTTGTATTGCACCGGAACGTCGGATGGCACCTTGGGAATACGGCACGTGTTGAACATGTATTGGTAGGAGTTGCAGCACAAAGGCGTTGATTTTATCATTTCTGGCTCCAAAGTCTCTGTCACTACCTGCTTCCAAAAGTCGATTGCGCAGCTAACAATCGATGCTGCTCTTGCAGTCGCGTTTTTCGTCTTTTTGTCGTCCTTATACGAATAAAAGTAGCTTACAAACGGAACAACTGGGTCTCTATACCCCAAATATGCCAACTCGTTCCACCATTCCTCCAGCCAACTGTTCTTTGTTGGGTCTGCTGCCCTTGCCTCCAGTCTTGCTTGCAGCTCTTTCCCCACCCCTGAACTCACAAACTCTTCAATTGCCGCCTTACTTGCCTCCAACTCTTTTTTGGTCAGGTGTGGCTCAATTGTTCTCAAGTACTTTGGCAACGTCTCTTCTAATGTTGGGACTGGGAGCTTTGGAATCGTTGATTGCAGTGCATATAATTTACCCTTTAGTGCTGGCTTGAACCCGGCCTGTGCGTTTTTTGTTGATACCATTGTTGAAAATTGCGTTTTTGCTTTGTTGACCTATTGTTGTTTTTATCGCCAACTTTACTGGTTTATTATCGTTACTTTAAAAAGGAATAAAAAAAAAAGTTGATGCATCTTTTACAAAAGCTCCCTTTTTATTTGTACTAATCCTTGTCTTCCTCTGCGCCTCTATTGTACCGCACATTTGCCCCTTACCTTTAAAAATATATTCCTGTTAACTGAAAAGTTACTTAGTGCTTTTTGAGCCAGATTCTTACTACCAGTGTTCATTACACGCTTGCTTGCTACTTTTGAGTTGTTCTTTGGAATATTACACCTACAGGTTTGTCCTTATACTTTAGTACGGTTTATTTATATGTTTTTTTCAATCTAAAAGAAATAATTGGAAGTGGATTTGGCTCTGCTGTTTAAAAGTAAACGTCTGGTATAAAGGCCTCAAAGTCCTGTTATCTTATTATATCTTTGGTTTTTGCTTTTTTTTTCTTTTGAGTCTTGCTCTTTTATTCACTCGGAAACGTATATTATACAACCAATGGTATTATTTGTAGTAGTATAGAAAAACAGTGTGGGATATCTTTATCTTTCTCCAGATTTTCGACTATTCTCGACGTTTATAAACTAAAAGCAAACACGAAATTTTTCCTGGCTACAATATATATATATATAATCTTTTTTTTAAAAAGCAAAACCCATCTTACTTTCTTTCTACCCAAAGTGTGTATAATTCCTTCCTTGTCAAAACCAAGCAATCAAAAAATATATCGAATCAAAAGTTACTCTATGGTACGAGCGCAAAAAAGTGCCAAATTATATTATCTTAGGCTGCGAATAGAATAAAAGGCTTTTCCAAGCTTAATATATCCCTATTTGATTGAAGATATCTTTTTCCTTTTTTAAGAAAGAAAAAAAAATGGATCAAAGGAAAGCTGCCTTAATAGCTCTATTCAACCTTAAAGCAATAAATAACCAAGGATAATTTTTGAAAAAAAAAAAAAAAAAAAAAAAAAAAAAANTTTTAAAAAAAAAAAAAAAAAAAAAAAGAATGGTCCTTCCTGATAAGAATAATGTTATTATTGCCCTTTGATCGCGCTTTATCGATATCCACTTTAAAACCTTATATCGTCCCTTCCATTTCCCTTAATCTCAAACAAAAAATAATGATTTCAGGCCAAATTACGAGGAGAAATAGAACCAAATACAAGGGTTTTATTTAAAGGTTTCAAGCCCTTTTCTCTTTAATTCAACCAGATCTCCTTTTTGTCTTTTAGTAAAACAAGTCCTGTTTATTTTATTCTTAATCATGCTCGTAATCATGTTTATATAATTTAATTGGCTTGTGCTTAATCACATCTATCTGAGTGGGGGGGTTTTTTTTTGTAAGCTTTTTTTACTTTTACCTGTTTGTATTTATGCTTTGGATGAAATTAACTTTATTGCTCTGCCTGACTACTAAACCAATGAGCCTTTTTTCACCCCCTAATTCAACACTTTTTTTTACCGTTTGATAGTCTCGTTTCTTGTTTTATAATCTCAGTTTGGGTTTGCTTAAGCCACTCAAATTCGAGTTTACGTTGAGTTTCTCCTTAAACCTGTAAGATAGCTCTTTTCGAACTGTAATATCCCTAGCTTTTTAATCTGAAAAATCCTGCTATTTATTCACTATTAATTATGTAATTTCATGGATTAGTAGGCACGTCATTCAGCCTTCTTCAAACAAGTCCTGGTATAATTTATTCACTCCTAACACAGGTGGCGAAACAATCCCATTATCGATAAGCAAAAGGCAAGTTAAATTGTCTTTGCTTCTTGAAAAATGTTTGAGCTTTTTATCGCGTTTAAATTCTCGGCTTTTTTTCACTTATCTACTCCTAGAAACCAAAATCTTTTTGTGAATCCCATAATTTCATGTTCATGCCTGCTCCTTTTTTTTCCTCTAATTTTTTTATCAAGACAACTCATATTTTTTTATCAAGACGCATATTTTTTTATCAAGATAAGCATATTTTTTTAGTTGCTGAAGAACCATTTAGACTATTATCAGTTCTGTCAAGAAAAATAGTCTTTGACTGCACGCTTCAAGATTTAGTTTGGTTTGGTTTGGTCTGCTTTATGATATATGTGGTTGACACGCCTCTTCCTTACAAATTCCATTTAAAGCAATGTAAATGACAAGTATCATTTCTTTATGTGAGAATGGTATTGATGAGTGGCGATGGTAGCATGTTATCCTATAGCCATGTACCTGCCTGCTTTGCTTGGAACTATTGTGTTGACCACGCATCGGTTAAATAACAAATGTATGGCTGTGCTGCTCGCACGCTAACCAAGGTTTGTAGGTGTAAAAATTAACTGCTCGATTGATATTGTGCCAAATGCAGTCTAGAGCACCTTACCACCACACCATTTTTGATACTCTTGGTTGGTATATACTAGATGTAACTTGCTGGGAACACTTGCGTGTTAAACGCTCCTGTTGCATTATGCTTGTAAACTGCTTCGGCTAATTTGAGCTTTCTCTCTCCGTTCTGTCGTTTTATTTCTTTTCCGATTGCTTAGCTACAAATAACATGTTTACTTTGAATCGTTGGCAATATTTATAGACCCAGGATTGCAAGTAAAGCGCCAACTTTTTTTAATTCGAAGGTCATTACAAAGTTTCATATGACAAAAAAGCAACAGCCCAATAAAAACCGTACGGTTTTACAAATATAAAATAATGCCAATTGACTTTGGCTCAAGTAAACTGTGTTTAGCCAACTTTATTAGCTGATCAGTTGACTTTGATTCCTTAAAGAAAAGATAATGAATTGCATTTTAAAAAAATATCGGCGAGAAAAGCCCCAATGAGATTGTTAACGAGGTTTATGTTGAACGTTTGTAAATGGGCTAGGTAGCATTTTTGAACGGATCAATTACTCAATTAATGGGTTTTAAAACTAAAGTTTGTTGAATTTATCAACTAGCTCACGTTTAGCCTGTGGTATCCAGTAAAACAGGCCGATTTTTTATCCTTGAGCAGAAAAAAAACCATTTCGGAAAATTGTGCTTCGAAACGTTGGTACCAACTTCATTGGAACCGAACCACATGCCGGAATTGCGGCTTTGAAATTTACAGTAATAATAAAATGAGCTGGTTTGGGTTTTTACATAAAGTAAGAAATTGGCAAGAAATAAGAGTGAGTGAGAAGAAAGATTTCTTGGAAACAATAACAACTTTTCAATTCCTTTAACTTCATTTTAGCAACCCCATCAGCAATAGAGCTTGTTATACCAGCACTATACACATTTACATCAAACACATTACAATTCAAATCCGATTAATAATGCCAAAAAGCGACGAAAAAAGGACCAAAGAAGGTAGGTAATGGCGATTCTTGCCAAAAATTTAGAGCATACACATTCTGTTTTTAAAAACAGCTAAAAACTGATACTAAATCCTTTGTATGAAAAATATAGCTGACAGGAGGCGTTCCGACTCGATAAGCGACGACGAAAGCTTTGAGGATAAAATGCCTACTGGGTTTCGAAAAATGTAAATACCTACTCATTTTATTCCTTTCTGCTCAATACTATTCCACCGATTACCTCGTTTTCGGCTGTATTTATTTGGTGCTAAAACTTTTGTCAGTAAAAGTTATTCAGCTAGAACTTACTTTATACATATATATATATTGTGTTATGGCAGCTGTATAAATATCTTCAAGTCTATTCCGTTTATAAGCAGCAGCGAGATTAAGCGCAGCACTTCAAAGGGTGGAGGCGGCTATCCAATGGCTTAACCAAAGCCAGGAGAATAAAGCGAGAAAGCATCCCTTTCTTTTATCATGTTTATTTATTTATCATCAGTTACTTCGCTCGTGTAACCTATTCTGCATTTTTTCCCCCCCTTTAATATCATCGAGTCTTAAAATTTTAAACTGGGTTCAGCTCAGGCTGGTTGTTTTCCTGTGGAGTTTAATGTAACCCTTATAGAGATAATTTAATGTTTTGTGGCTCATAATATACACCCAGCCAGCAAGTACTGGTTCTAAGCTGGCCAAGTACGTAACTGGGAACCAAATTCACATAGTCGCATACTGTAATGTATATCAAGCAAATTAGCCTGTACGCAGGACCGGCAACAATGCACTTCATGTTGGGTTGGGTTATATAGCCACATGTTAATAAAAAAACATTCTATTTTTGGTTTAACGGGCTGTTAAAAGGCGTATTCATTGTTCTTATTTTTTTGGGAGGAGGGGAGGGCGAGAGCGCAATTTGACAAGTGGGAAGTGAGCGATTGTTTATTAACTGATTTGCAATCCTTGAAAATTGAAAGAGTACCTTTTACTTTTCAAAAATAAAGAAAAGGGGGGTGAGTGGATGAGTGGGTGAGTGGGTGATTCTGTTGGTTCTGGGATGGGTCTGATGTGAAGATGCTCTAGTACAGTATTGAGAATATATGTACATATATATACTATCTAAACAATATTAAATGGATGCTTTCTAGGCGAATTAGTCATAAATTGAAATGTAAAGAGTAAAAAAAAAACAAAACAATAAAAAGTGGAAAAAAGGAAAAAGTGGAAAATGGAAAGATTGAAAGGTGAGAAGATTGGAAGGTGGAAAATGGAAAGGTGGAAAAGTGGTGAGAAGAGAGTATAGTATTCTCACTTAGTTTATTGGCGTACTCACCTCGCATCAATGAAATTTTGAGCATTGAAAAGTGAGAAGTATGAGGAGACCACCAATAGTTTTTTAAATCGTAGTGTCTTGATTATTCACGTTGACATTGAGTTTATATAACAATGACGGTGTGAATTTTGTTGGGTTTTTTTTGAGATTGTTTGTTTAGGGGAGGGGGGTTGATTTGAAAAGTAGAGGAATGATGATTATTTTGAGTTGTAGACATATGAGGGAAAGGAAACTTGCGAATAAAATAAACATGCAAGAGGAAGTTTGTATACCAATTGAATAAAAAAAAGAGACAAAAGTATGTTGAGGCAAGCTAAACACACTTCTGCATCTGTAGAGTGCATATTGAAATATAATTTGTATTTCCAAAAGCACTACTGACCCAAGTGGAGGAGGGTGGAGGGGGAGGGGAGCTAGTGGTGCTAAAAGGAAAGGGGGAAGGAAGGAAGGAAACACACTAGTTTTGGGGCTAAAGTTTGGAAAAGCAAGATGTTTGCTGTAACAGAGTGCTGGGATCTTGTTGGTATACTTTGAATTCTTTACGCTAATTAGTGGGCTTCAATTTGCTAAATCAGGTTTTAAAGTGCATATTTGTTTTGAAAGGAAAAGACAAGAAAAAAAAATAGAACTAATTTTTTTTTTAGTTTAAAGTAATAACCATTCTTGATATCAATAATAAAAAAAGTAGATGGTATTGTCCTGTCATAGCACACTTATTTATACGCTTGAAGAAAAGTCATAATTAGATGTGTTTGTTTGGCTATTTCTTTTGCCTTTTGGAAGAAACAAAGAATCATTAAAGTTGCTAGTGAAAATTATAAACTAATAGACAAGTTTGTTGCTGGATTCTTGAAACAAATATACACATATATATATATATTTGGTTCCATTTACAACAAAGAGCCATAGTGTTCATTTAATAGTTTTTTTTTGAAACGTACCTTCTTTCTTATATTGTTCGATTTAAATAGGAAAAAAGCGAAGAAAAAGCGAAGAAAAAGAGTAGCGAAGAAAAAGAATGGCGAAGAAAAACGGAATGATGTCAAGGCTCCAGTCTTTTGATGCCTATGCCAAAACCTTGGATGACTTTAGAGTCAAGACATCTGCAGGAGCAATTAGTAAGTGCGAAAACAGCCAAACTTTACATAAAACACACCCGTACACACAACAAAAGAGTGAGAGAGACAATGTTGAATTTGGAATTTAAAAAGTAAAGTAACGAGTTGAAAGGTGGGAATAAAGCAGTGATAAATAAATAAGGGACGATACAATAAAATGCGGTGTGAATGTGTATTGGCTGTTTAATAGTTACGCTTGTCAGTGTGCTCACAGTAATGATATTGGTGATGAACGAGTACTCGTTGTTCAGGAAGGTGGAAATGCTGCCAGAGTTGGTTATCGACAAGGCAAGAATGGAAAAGATGGATATCAACATTGATATCACATTTAGCAAAGCGCCATGTGTTTGTAAGTTGTGAGGTGGATAGCGGATTGCTAAATGACAACATAAGGTTTAAAGTAGATGCAAAAGTAGCAAGAGCCCTACAAGAATTAAGAATAAAATGAAAATGATAATAAACAATAGTGCTAGGATTGGACATGATGGATAATACAGGAGAGCAGCAGATCAATTATTTCCAAAATGTGACCAAGATAAGACTAAAGCCAGATGGTTCACCAAATGCCAACCCAAAAAGTAAGTGGTATACATGCATATATATAAATGGATATTAGCATTTGCAAGAGGAGGAGGGAGGAGTAATAAGGGAGGGGGGGGGGGTAGAAGAGAGTGATAAAGTCGAGTTGGTGGTACTAATGTATATGTTTATATGATAGCCTTTGAAACAAAACCAAACACTAACGATAAAGGAGAGTTGATAAAAAACTACTGTGGATCTTGCTATGGAGGAGTTCCACCAGCTAGTAACTGCTGTAATACTTGTGAGGAGGTACACGAGGCTTACCAAAGACGATCATGGTCATTTACAAGCCCAGATAAAATTGAACAGGTGAGTATAGTTAATATAATAAATAATAATAAATTGGAAATAATAAGTGTATATTAAATAAATAATAATTGATAATTAATAAATTGGAAATAATTAATAATATGAAATAAATAATAAATAATAAATAATAAACAATAAATAAATAATAAACAATAAATAAATAATAAATAATAAATAGTGCGTCAATGAAAAGTACATTGAAAAAATAAAAGACCAAGAAAACGAAGGTTGTAGAATGGTTGGGACTGTCCGGATCAACAAGGTTTCAGGCAACTTCCACATCATGGCAGGAGAAACAATCAAAAGAAACAACATGCACGCCCACGTCGTACACTCATACTACCCTCAAGCATACGACTTCAGCCACACAATCAACAATCTCTCGTTTGGAGAAACTTTTGAAGGTCAAAGCAACCCTCTTGACGGCACCTCCAAAATCTCCGAAGTCCAAAAAATCCAATATCAGTACTTCACCAAGGTTGTTGGCACCGAGCTCAGGTACTTGGACGGCCGCGTTCTTCGCTCAAACCAGTATTCTGTAACCGAACATGACAACAGTCAAGAAGCCAAAGCCCGTGCTGGCTATGCTCATTTGGGCGACGCAAAAGCCGGTTTCTTTGTTGTCTTTGACATTTCCCCCATGAGAATCATCTACAACGAAACTAAACGCTCCTTCTCCTCATTTCTCGCCTCTACTCTTGCTATCATTGGAAGTATTTTTACTGTTGCTGGTCTAGTCGACTCTTTTATCTTCCGTGCCGAACGTGCTATTTTAGCTAAACACGAAATGGGAAAATTACATTAGTCTTTTCTTTTCTTTTCTTTTCTCATTTATTTTTTCTTCTTCAACCCAATAAATCTATATCCAATCTCCAATACTCTTCATTCTTTTCCCTTACTCCATCTCATTCATGTATTTTGTTATGCGTTTATTCGTAATACTCGTTAAAAGGCGTCAATTTATTTATTTATATTTATTTTTTTATTTTCAATAACTTAAAACACTATTTGTATAAATCCGTCTACCAGCAAACACTCCCTTTTCTTTTTGTCTCTGCTTGCTTGCTCAATCTTGTATTCAGCTTTTTCAAATAGTGTTTAAACCAATATTTCTTGAATTCATTTTTTTCTCGCTATACTCTCGTTCCAAAGCTTGTATAATTAAGAAATTATCCTGCATTTTTAAATACTAGCCTAGTCCATCTGGCCCATCTGTCCAGCACCTTCCATCTGGTTACCTGGATTCATACCTTCATTTGGTCTTATTGGCTCATTGTTATCTGCTGGTGGTGCTCCTGGTGCTCCGTAGTTTTGTGCCCCCATATCCTTGTACGCTGGTGGCGGTGAGTTGGTTTGGTATGGCCCATTGCATTGTCCACCTGGTCCGTAACCTTGAGTACATGATGCAGTTGGCTCCTCAGTTGGCTCCTCAGTTGGCTCCTCAGTTGGCTCCTCAGTTGGTTCCTCAGTTGGCTCTACAGTTGGTCCTGTTGACTCTTCGCAACTACAATCAGTTTCTGTTGGTCCACCAGTTGGCTCCTCAGTTGGCTCCTCAGTTGGCTCCTCAGTTGGCTCAATAGCTGTGTTGTAGTTTCCGTTATCTGTTGTGTTTGGGTAGTTTGAGGTAAGTGTGTGGACTATAGTTGTACAGATCACCTCTGTGCTATACTCAACTTTCTGTGTTTCAGTAATTGTAACTACTCTCATTTCCGTAACAGTATTCTGCTCTGTTGTTGTTAAAACAACGGTCTCAGTAACTGGTGGAAGTGTAACCGAGTTGCACTCTTGAGATGGCATAACAGGGGTGTACTCTTCAGTGGGCTCAATTATTGTGTACACTGTAGTGATTATTTCGCATTGTGATGGTACCTCAGTAACTGGTGGAATGGTTTCTGTAGGGTAAACTGGTGGTGGAACTTCTGTTGATGGCTCAACGGTAGGATAGACTGGTGGTGGTGGAACCTCTGTTGATGGCTCAGCGGATGAGTAGACTGGTGGTGGTACGACCTCTGTTGATGACTCAACAGTAGGGTAGACTGGTGGTGGTGGAACCTCTGTTGATGGCTCGGCGGATGAGTAGACTGGTGGTGGTGGAACTTCTGTGGATGGCTCAGCGGTAGGGTAGACCGGTGGTGGTGGAACCTCTGTGGATGGCTCAACTTCTTCTGTAGTCGTACATTCAGTGGTCTCGATTTCAGTAGATGGCTCGGCGGATGAGTAGACTGGTGGTGGTGGAACCTCTGTGGATGGCTCAGCAGTAGGGTAGACTGGTGGTGGTGGAACCTCTGTTGATGGCTCGGCGGATGAGTAGACTGGTGGTGGTGGAACTTCTGTGGATGGCTCAGCGGTAGGGTAGACCGGTGGTGGTGGAACCTCTGTGGATGGCTCAACTTCTTCTGTAGTCGTACATTCAGTGGTCTCGATTTCAGTAGTTGACTCTTCAGTTGGCTCGGTCTCATTTATGGTAATGGTTTCGCACTCAGTGGTCAACTCTTCAGATGGTCCGGTTTCATTGGTAGTGGTTGTGCACTCGGATGTGGATTCATCAGTTGGCCCGGTCTCATTTGTGGTGATGGTCTCACACTCAGTGGTCGACTCGTCAGATGGCCCGGTTTCATTGGTAGTGGTTGTGCACTCGGATGTGGATTCATCAGTTGGTTCAGTCTCGTTGTCAGAGCTTGTCATGTAGCCGCCTGCGCCAGGATTGTACTTGGAGATGTACTTTGCCTTCAGGTAGGTTGAGATGGCTTGGTACTTGTTATCAGGAGCATACATGTCTTGGGCTGGTCCCTGCGCCTCTGGGTGGTTGTGGGGTTCGTTATTCCCGTGACCTTCATGTGCCAAAACACCTAAAACTCCGGATGCTAAACAGACTATAATTGTTTGTCTCATAATTTTGTTGCGTTTGTTGAGAGGGTTTAATTCGTAAACTATTGGTAACTTTGTTACAACTGATGGTTTTTTTTACTTTAGTTCGTATATATTTCTTAAGGCACTTTCAAAGTACTCTGTAATAATCAGTGAAATAAATTTATGAATTGGAAAAGAGTAGTGTTTTAGGAGGGGGAGAAACTTTAAAGTCTTAATTCTTGCGTTTTTTTTGAAAGATATTACTTACTAACTTTATTTATATACTTTTTCAGTATATTGTCATTTTTTTTGTCGTTAATCCTAATACTGCTACCATTGGCAAGTATAAACTTTATATTTTTCTAACGCATATCAGCTTACAACTATCTTTACAACACAGCACAGCACAACCCAGCACAATAAAATACAATACAATACAATACATCACAGCACAGCAAAGCACAACTCAACACAATACAGTTCAATGCAATGCAATCATGTTATATCGCATCATTTAATTTAACTTAATTTTAAATTATATCGTATCGTGTATTTCGCCTTACTTTTACCTAACACCCAGCTCTTAAATGTTCAGGTATATAGAGGAAATGCTGAGTTTTAGTTGTATTGTTGCCAAAACATCGCAGTCTAATAGCCAGACCGCTTATCAACCGCTATTTACCGCAATTGTTGCTTTCTATTAAGGGCATTTATAATCGATAATGCTTGCAAGCTAGCATCTCCAAATTTAAATTGAAATACGTGCATTTTAGAACAAACTATTTGGGACTTTGTAAAGCAAATACTTGTTATCCGTACTTTGAGTCCAATCCACCAAGGGGATAAAAGGATAAAAGGTAAAATGTATAAAAGAAAAGGAAAATTAGCACAAAGCAAAGGAGCCAAGTAGGTAGATTATTGCAAGAATTACTATGTTAAAGCCAAAGCCAAGCCAATCATTACAAAGCGCCAACGAAAATCAATAATCAAGTACTGGAATTTCTCGTTTCCTTTGTCTTCATTGTTGTGAATAAAACAAAACATGCTGCAGAATTAGCAGCTATTATGAACTAGCATTACGCCACGTTTGACCAGAAGTGCTGGTGATTATCCTACCCCCACACACTTTCTAAATCTTCAGGTTCATTTTTCTGTTTTGTTTTTTTTTGGCTTTGTTTTGTTTATTCTTCTTCCGAGCTTATATTATTATACTATACCCTTTTCCTGTTATATTCTGGCGTTCTGCTGAATCTTAATGATTTACATTCCAAGACTGCTAGCAAATTAAGCATTTTCAAAGAGTTGTGCTTGTGAGTACATGCTAAAAGGCAACTTATACTAAGAGTTTAAAGCAGAGCAAAGTGTAATGGATAATACACCATGTTTGCAGAGAGCCAAAAGCCCAATTTTGGTCTGTAACTATAGTGTCATCAATTGTTGGCATTCTAATGTTTATATATTAAATTATCAAACTTTCAATTGTTAAAGCTCACTAATTCAATGCGCTCAAACGCTGCCGGTAAAAAGATAAATGGGTTTGTTCAAATAAAGTCTATGATGGATAATAAGAATAAAAGTACACTTTGCACTTGGGCACAGATTCCACAAATTTTAACATTACCCGTTTCCCTTTTTCTCACGTTTTGTTTTAAACATATATACATGCATACATACATACATTATTGCTATTTTATTTATATATTTTTTGGGTTACAAATCACTTTTAGCCAACTTGGGCAACTCGCTTTGCATACAAACGATTTGTTTAAAGGGAATAATCAATTGCTCGTGTAAATTGGTTGGGATACCCGTTTATGCCGTTTATATAACGGGAATTTCTTTGTTGTGCCCCATTGTTAGTTAAAGTAACTTGAGTTTAACAAACTCTTGGGAAAAACAAAATGTTGTTATCTGCATTTAGTATGGCCAATCCGAGCCAATTGTACCCCAATGCACCAGTTTAGACGCAAACACATTTGAGTCCGCTTTTGTGTCAGCATATACTCGTACGAGTTATATATAGTTTAAGCGAGTTTGTAATAAACGCCAAGCTGCTCTAACAAAACGAATTTAGTAAAGGCAGAAAATGAAAATCCGGTTCACCAGAGTCATGAATCAACAAAGCATTTTCTACACTTGCAACTTGTAAGCAGGACTAATACCATTGCTAAAGACAAGCAAGCAGATAATAAATAATATTAGCAGGGTAATTTACAACAAAGAAATTGGGGCGATCAACGATTGCGTTTGAAAATCAAAACTTTGGAGTTTGATAAATACAACAATGGCAATAGGTGGGGGGAGGGGGGGGTTGGCATCAATCATAACTTGATTCAGTCAAGTGTAAACAAGCACAATTAACCGGTATTCGTATAGTCAGCATTTGTCCGGCTAGACTATCACATCTATTATATCCACACTGGTAGGGAAAGAATGTAAGCAGTAAACATAACCAACAATATAGCAACGGGGCAACTAGTCGGCGAAGCTAAGACACAAGGTGCTGCATCAAGCTAGTAACACCGAATGGTCAGGTTAGTTGAATCTACAGCCGATTCGAAGCAAATAATGACGATTGAGGCAATAATGAAACAACATCCGAGTTGACATTCTGAAAAGTGAATTGGTCGGTTTTAAAGAATAAATAAAAGTAAATGAAAAAAAGAATAAATAAAAGCAAAGTAAAAAAAAAAAAGAAAGCGCACAGAATGAAGGGAAAACAGCTTAAACCAACGATCTTGACATTGCAGTCCACTCAGCAGTGCGATCCCACAGCTGCAGACACTTTTCTTTATCGTTCGCCCAGTAGCCGGGAGTAGCTATTTTGCAGTCTGCGTAGTACAGACCAGTCTGGTAGGCAATCGAAGGCTCGGTTGCACAGTATAGTGAAGTTGTGGCGCCTGATTCAGGAGTCTGGCTGACCTTCTTGATCAGATTCTGGACAAATGTAGGGAATCCGTTCCAGAAGTTGGAGAAAGTTGTGCCTGGATGGACGACGTAGATGTGGATTGGACCTGATAATGGGCCGCTTGTAGATTTGTTAGTTTCAGCCTTTACCTTTCTCATGGGCGATTTAAGGGCGTTTTCAAGTCTTCTGGAGAGCTCGCGGGCAAACATCAGGACAGCCAGCTTGGACTCGCCGTATCTCAACGAGAAGAAACCGCCGCCTGAGGTAGTAAGGTACTTTTCGTCCAAGGGTACTCCCAGTGTAAACACGTGGGCTGAGGAGCTGACAAAGATGATTCTGGCTGGGTCATACGATGCATCCTGTACCTTTAAATCCTGGCTCTCAAACGACACCGACTTATTATCAGTCAGATTCAAGCTCTCATCGCCACCAGATACCTGTGGTCTCCAGGGCGTGACGTAGTCTAGCAGCATCCTAGTAAGCATTGTGGTTCCGACGTAGTTAATTCCCCAGCACATTTCCCAGCCGTCTTTAGTTTTCCCCGGAATCCCTGGAATCCCTGCGTTATTGATTAAAATGTGGATGCGCGTGTCTGCTCTTTTGTCCCAGTTATCCGCAAATTCACGAATGCTGACTTGGGAGCCCAGATCCAACGGAATGTACTCCAGCAGGGTTTTAGGGCAGCCGATTGAATTAACTATATCCTCGATTGCTGCCTCAAAAACGTGCTCTGGATCGTTTCCAGCAAGAATCACATGTGCACCTAGGGCCGCCAAAGTTTTGGCCGTTTCGAATCCGATACCACGGCTTGAGCCCGTCACTAGTGCTATTTTACCGTCTTGTCTGTGCGTTGGAACCCATGTGTTTTCTTCAGTTATAAAAGGTGGAAACCCCATTTCAAGTAAATGTGTGTTTGTTGGCAAAAATAGTCAAGCTGGCAAACCTGTTGTTTTGTTTCTTTATTTTCTTGTGGTGAATTAGTGCTGAAGGTTTAGGATTTAATAGTGGATAATCGAGTCGAGTATTATCTAATTAGCTTGTAAAGGTTTATCTTGTTTGGTGCTAATTTAGTTGGAAAAAAAAAAGCTTGATTTCATCAATTGTTTTCATCAATTTACTTGGATCACACTTTTACTTTAGATTGGTCAAGAGAGATGATTACTTTTGCAAATCCCCAATCCAGCCTGTTATTGGCCAAACTAGTTTGTTTATCGAATCAAAATACCACAATATTTTGCCAAATAGAATTAAGCCAATGGGCTGGGTTGGTTAAAAAATGTAGGTTTAACTTTTCCTTTCCCCCCCTCTCCCCTCCAACTATACCACCAAACAGGCTGGAGTTTATACAAGGCAAATAAATAAAAAGTTCGCGTTACACAGCTTGGCCAATTCAATGTTCTTGGATGAATGTGACTTTCTTGTACGATTCCTGGCCTTTGAGGCGGGTTTGGTTTGTTTTGATTTGGTTTAGAGTGTGTTTATTTTTGTTTTTCCTTTATAAATATATACAAAGCAAACACTATAGTGATATAAGTTATAAATAGACAAGCTTGATTTTATTTAGTTTTTGATAAACTTCTTGGCCAAATCCTCAAGTCCCTCACGCTTTTTGTATTTGCTGTCCTCAACAACTTCAATACCACCATCGGTACTGAATTTGCCTTCCCACTCGACAAAGGTGGTGTTGTCGCTAGTTACACGCTTGGCTCTGATTACGTGGATGGCAGACATGGTAGACAATGGGTGGGAAGACTCGACAAGCTCATAAGCAACTGAGTTTTCGATCTCTATTTACAGCCAGTTTGCAAATCAAAGTCAAGATCTGTTGGCCTTCAGACAGCATTCACATAGGTAAAACCCGCTCCAGAAAAAGCAAAGCATAAAAAAAAAGAAAAAGAAAAACACCTACCTGAGACCTCAACAACTCTGAATACCTGCGAGGTTCCATCTTTGAACGAGACATTGCGGGTGCTCCCGACTACATGGTATTTATCAAATCAAACATTTTTTTTCTTTAGAAAAGCTGCAACCTGTTTCAAGCTTACTCGACTCAAGTTCAAAATAGCATATACGCAGAGCTAGCTGAGTGTAATCAGTTACCTTCCAATGGGCTGCTTCCTGAAAGCTTGGATGACTCGACGATCGACCAGAAGCTAAGGTCCAACTCACGGATTACTGCCCAGACTTCCTCAAGAGGAGCCTTGATCACAATTGATTCTGTTACTTTTGGTGATGATCCGAGCATTTTTAGTATTTTTTTATTATTTATACTTTTAATTCGTATGGAAATAGTTCTAAATCAATAAAGAAGCGAGCTTTGAAAAGAGGAAAAGAAAAAAAAACAGCTTTATAATCGAACTTTTTAGTTGAAACGCTAAAAACCTTTGACACGATTTCAATCGAAAAAAAAAAATTCAAAAAATTATTACACCAATTTCAATAAAAAAAAACAAAAAATTATTACACCAATTTAATTTCAAACAGCTCGTTTCTAAAATGTTGCTGTGATGGGGTGAATCGAAAATTCTTTTTTATTTTTTTTTCTTCTAGCAAAATCGAAAACCATAGTAATGCAACCGATAATGTTGATAGTGTGGATGTTGTTGTTAAAGGTACGGTTGTGTTTAAAAAAAAAGCATTATAAATTTAATGCTTAATCTGGCTAAAACAATTCCTAGCTTTAACTTTATTAGCTCGACAAGTTGGAAGTCCCTACGAATAGCTTTCCAGTTAACTTTTGCATAAGACTAAAAAAAGCCGTTTTAAAGGTTCTATTGCAAGCATAAAACTGCAATGTAAAATATCAGTTAGTAAAAAAAAAAAAAAGCTGTGGTGTAAACTCTTTTAGTCAGGCTAAAGTGGCCTTATGTAAATATATCTCACTGGCCAATGAGTTTGCATTCTTGCAACTTAATATTAAAGCGATGGGTGGTTTAGCCCTGAAGTAAAAAAAATCATTTACCAAACGCCAAACCTCATTTAGACTTGAGTGAGTTTTAAAACTGAGCTTAAACATTCGTCCTCTACAAATCAAATTGTGAAAAAAAAACTTTTTACGCTTTAATGTGGATGGCCGCCATTTTTTTTCTTATAGATAAAAAAAACTTTTATTTTTTATTTTTTTTACTCACTTTACGGATTTGATCAAAACCAAGACGACTATAGCTTCTATTGCATACCACCACCATCCATACATTACTCCATTTGACCAAACAAGAATGTTTTTCAAAGTTGGACATTTGTAACTAACTGCAATTGGGCAGGTAATAATTAAAGTTTAAGTCTTTACATCCGTTATCTTTCATAAGCAAAATTTTACTTTGCTGTTGCTTACACTTGACAATTCGCTAAAATCGAATTTATTGACAACCATTGATGAACGTTGGCATCAAATGGCATCCAATGGCACCCAATAGAATCTAAAGAAATCCAATGGTATTTATTAATGCTAATTGTCATCAACAGAACAAAGAAAAATCAATAAATACCCTTTTACCTCAACATCGAGTATATGCCATTAACCTGCCCCAATAGTAGAGTGTGATTGTCACAATAAGGTTGAATTTCACAGAGTTGAAATGAAAATCAAACCGGGGAAATATGATCCGATTGTGTGTTTTGGTTGTCAATAATGCGTGTGTTACATTGCACTCTATATTATTGAACAACCAATATTTTTGTGCCTTATGTACAGCTTATAGCGCACTTGGCATACGTTTATCCGTCAAATCAAACATAGCTCTGTCAGTACTATAACATCATAAATCGGCCTTAAACCCTGATTGACACGGATTATATCCAAATGATTTTCCTATTCTCTGTAAATGCCATACATGCAAGGATAAGAAATGCATTGTTCAAAGCTTTTAGCCGAGAGCCGGACAAGTAATGTCAGTAATATTAACAAGCCGTGTCTTATTAGCAATATTATGACATATAACAAAGTCAATGGTGATTTTCAGTGTTGACTACAAGTTCAAAGTCACAATCTTCGCAAAGTATTAAAGGAGTAAAACCCGGAGTATAGCGAGGTTGCGTTATAACAAGTTGATGTTTGGATTATACGCGAACAATCACGCCAACATGGAATGCCAAAAAAAAAACTAAAAACAGCACATTTTGATTGTTTGACTCGGAAAAGCTCAAAATACATTGCTATAATATTCTCACGTGAACCAAACAACAATACAAAACAATAAACTACAATTGCCCAACTATCTATCGATTGTGATTTTTTGCAAGAGCCGGAGTAAATAAAACCATACATTCTAGCAAACCAGTCTCATTAAAATATGCACAAATTTATACAATTGGGCTTGGTGGCATTAGCACTTTTTGATGCTATTTGAATAACAAGGCTGCAGTGTCTCATTCATGACTTGTTTGTAGCGAGTTCTACCAACTGATATCGTTGATAACTCTACACCCATGTATTTTTAGAAACAAACCAAAGCAGATTTTTTACTGTCGAAATCTTCAGCAAATGTATATTGGGTAAATTCTGTGAGGACATATAATCAGAAGCAGCCTTCCTGATGTGGAGTGCCATGTTTGTAAACGTTGTAAATCTAAATAACTGGATGATTGCATTTATCTAGTTGAAAGATACCACCAACAGTCATTAATTGCACAGTAAAAGTGCATTTAATCTAAATGAGGTATATAAACTTGAAATCTCTATACTAAACCAATGTATATAGCGAAGCCTTGTGTATAAAAGGAGTAAGCCAAGCTGCTTTTATCCTTCCAAACCATACTTCAATCTTTCAGCAACAAAATAAAAATAAACCGATTTTTACTAAATCAATCTCAAAAAACTAAAACTCACTAAAATTTAAAACCAGCCGTTATTACAAGAAAAAAATGTTCAAACTCTCCTCAGGATCAATCATTGCATCATTGGTGGCAACCATGTGTGTATTCAACCCAGCCGTTGTAAATGCCCAGGATAATGACATCCAACAATCCGACTTTGTCATTGGCGCAGATTCTCCCAAGCTACTGCCAGCATTTTCCCAAAACTTTGACCCAAGACGCCCAATGTGCGAATGGCGCGATCGTTTCTGCAGCAGAAGAGACAACAGAACGTACTATGAATGCGTCAGAGGTCGTTTCAGAAGAGCAAGATGCCCACGCTTCACGTACTGCAGATACAGAGGTGGTAGACAAACTTGCGAACGCCGTAGATTTTAAATACTGGTAATTTAAATCGATCCGACTCTTTTGCCTTTAAATGAAAAATCCTAGCATCACTGCTCAGCAGAGATGATACGTTTTATTGTGCGATACCGCATTTTTATTACACTTCTCTTTAGTTGTTTTGTATTTGTCGTTCTAACTCATACCAGTAATTAAATGCGAATAAAATATATTTAAAACATTCATGCCAGCCAAGTAAAATAAAACTTGAAAAAGTAAAAACCAAATACAGAAAAACAGAAAATTTAGACGAACCTGCTAATACAGGCTAAATGGTGGTAGATATTAGCTTGGTAAAATAGGTATTAAAAACTGAACTTAAAACGTTTCCGAATTATACTAAAAAACAAATTTAGTAAAAAAATAAAAAGCAGAAAAAAGCAGCAAACAATTACTCACCGTTTTTTGAAATCGCTTAAACGTGATGCACAAACAAACAATATACTGGGTGTTTATACTGTTAAAATAGATTTTAGAACATACTTGGCGACTGGTGTTTTAGTTAAAAAAAAACAGAGCACGATTGAGAATTTGACCATTATCTTAGGGGCACAATACCACAAACAAATGGTTATTAGTAAGACAAACAATTTCGAACTATGGTCTTTGTTAAGCGTGAAACTTGGAGATAAAAACAATTGTTAAACTAATAATCGAGAGTTGAAAATGAAGTTCAACTTTTCAATAAATTTGCTTTTGGTTTATAAAAGTATCACTACTGTACGATGACCAGACTCCAATTAATAGCTCCAACTGTAACAAAATCAACTACAAGCAAGCCATTCCTCCAAAAAAATGAATATTGGCTGCATCTGCAACACCGCCATTGCCCATGCCAATTGTTGCTATCACCATATTTTGTCTTGGTCAATTCTACTTCTCCCCACACACCACACACCAGCCAACAACACAACAAATACTACGGCCAAGAAAAACAATGACACTGAATTGGGCTCACCGAACATCCATTATCCAAATAAACAAACAGTAGCGGCATAGATAGTACAACCATCAACCCAGAGCCGACAAAGGGTTCCAATCCTGGTGTTTGTTGGTCGGGTTTCTTGGAAATGTGCGCCGTGAAACAAAAACAACAGCAGATAATAGCCAGCATGCCGTTTAGCTGCGAAACAAAGCAAATTATGCTGTGCACCAAAATAATGAGAAAAGTATTATTTGTAGCCAAACCTCCAAGCAGAATCATTTTGAATTCATCCAACTTTCATTCCCACCTCATTCAATTCAATCGGCTTTCATTTATTATATTATACTATATTATACTATATTATACTATATTATACTATATTATACTATACTATATTTTATTCAAATTCTATTTTTACCAG
>LUVW01000024.1:483529-497671 GCA_001661515.1 Capniomyces stellatus
CATTTTCAATATTGACATTATGTCCCAAATCTTTTAAATATTGATATTGCGTCTCAAATCTTAGTTACTGAAACCATGATATGATAAACCAAACTTTATTTTGGTGCTTCTAATTGTAGATCGTTTCAGAGCATTCCATCATCATCAGTTGTTTCAGGCCATTTCTACGCCAGGTAAGCTGCACACACCTCACGAGTATGTCCGAACAATCACTAGCTTATACACACACACATATATATACGCATATATATACACACAAATACATATACCATCTACACCCCAATAAGTACTGGCAAAAGGCAAAAGACGAAAACGGATCTCAAGTCGGATGCCACGCGTATAAATACACGGCCTTTGCCTAATTTGGTGTCGTTAAAAAACAACTATCCCCCCTTCTAAATATATCTCGAAATGTTTAAAGTATCTTCAGGAACAACCGTAACTGCCGTTTTGTCGGCCATGCTCGCATTCAACTCCAATGTTGTAAATGCTCAAGGATCTGATCTGACTCCTCGCCAACAGCTGGTCCCAGACTTTGATTTTGCCGACATCATCACCGAAAACAACGGCTCATTCAGACCAGATCTTCGTCCAGGATTCAAACCAGACTTCAGACCAGGCTTTGACGACGACAGATTTGCCTGGTGCAGAAATGGCCAGCGTTTCTGCAGCAGAAGAAACAGACGCGAGTACTATGTATGCATAAGAGGAAGATTCGTAAGACGCAGATGTCCACGTTTCACATTCTGCACTTATAGACGCGGAAGACAAGTCTGTCTGCGTAGACGTTTCGATTAATTGATTTACTCGATTTTAGCATGTTTTGAATAAAGCTAGCTTTTCCCCATATTTGTGTTGTTTGCAAATGATATGAGTTGTATTTTTCAGTTTAGTCCCAATAAAAATATAGCTCCATCCTAAAAGAAAACATTGTTTATTGCCTTTTAGTTGCTCCCAACATAAAGAGATTATGTAGAAAACCGACATCGCTCGGCAAACCACAAACCACAAACCATAAACTACAGATCAGTAACGTTTCCAACAATCAGATCTTTTATCTTTTTTTTTATTGAAATTGCATCTTTTATCTTTGCTTTTTCCTGCAAGTCAGTCGGATTATTTTTGTTGTTGTTGACAATCAAACTACATAATTAAATTCAAACATTCAGTATCAGGCCATATTTCCACTTTCAGCTAATTTCGACTGAACAATCACAACGCACAATAATGCATTGCCTGCTCAACGGTGGCAAACATTATTACCACCGCATTTTTGTGGAAAACAACACCCTGTGTAAAAACTAAAACCAAACCAAACCAAACCAAACCAAACCAAACCAAACCAAACCAAAATACAGCAAAATACAACCCTCCATATGCTTGGACCATGCCACTCTAAAGCATCTCCTCTTGTATCCACACTAAAACAAAAATCGAAATTAATCAACTCGATTCAGGATGCTTAAAGCCGTACCAGTGACATTTCCAGCGTCGTTTCTGGCTGCCATACTCGTATTCACTCTGAATGCCGCAGCCGTGCAAGGATTTTTAAACCCGGGTCCTATTGTGTCTTTGCCCCCAGGGTCTCTGGACAGCAGTCCTCAGCCGAACCCAGACTTTGGCAAGCCCAGAGGTCGATGGTGCAGAAGAGGAAGACGCTTCTGTGGAGGGAGGGACAGCGTGACATATTTTGTGTGTGTGCGAGGAAAGTTTGTGAGGCGCAAGTGTCCGCAAGACACATACTGCACCTACAAAAACGGCAGACAGCTATGTCACCATTTGGGAATTGTGTTTGACTAGCGTGTTGGTTTACTACTACTACTATTATTATTACTATTATTATTACTATTACTATTACTATTACTATTACTATTACTATTACTATTATTATTACTATTATTATTACTATTACTATTACTATTACTATTACTATTACTATTATTATTGTTGTTGTTGCAAAGAGTATAATGGTTGGCTATTTACAAGTAGCTACGAGTCTGTTGGTTCAATTTATACAAGACAGTTTGCAATAAACAGATATACTTGGTAAACACTTGTAGCTTATATTGATTTGTTGTAGCAGGTGAAGTTTGCAGAAATATGAGCCAAATATGTCGATAGTGAAGCAGATTTTGCAAAGTGAAAATTAGGATGATGTTCTTTAATACAAGGGAAAACAGAGTAAAATAAGTGCCAAAATAGATAAAAAGCCAAGATGATCACTTTTATTCACTACTACTAAAATATGCAAATTCATGTGAGATTTCATTGGAGCTGATATATAACAACTTAATGAAACAAAGGTATATTAGCAGAGCTAAATGGCAAATTGCATTGAAATTAATGCAAGTTGAAAAAATGATCAACAAGAGTAAAAATTTAGACATATAGTGAATAGGAGGGTTGATGGTAGGGAATTGGTGCATCTTAATTGGGGTTGAGGGTTAAAGATTAAGTAAAAGTTTGATTTTTCTCATTTTGATTATGTTAATTTTGGCGTTTGATAAAGTTGAAGGTGTTGGTAAAAGCCAGCAATTAAGTAAAGAAAATGAATCAAATAGGATGATACAAAGAGTTTGAAAAAGAACAAAAGAAGTGTTAAATTTAAAAAATAGGTATTATTTTACGAAATTGAATGGGTTTAAAGCGAAAGATTCAAAGAAATTATTTAACAAAAAAGTCACGTTATTCTGATTTTCAATTACTACTTTTATTTAGACGGTTGGTTTAATATACAAAAATAATCAATAAAGCTACTGCGAATGGAAGAAATAAGAGTGCCAGGGTATATGCAGCAAAAACGAAAGATAAAGAGCTAATAAAGGCGATTTAAAAAAGCAAGAAAAGAAAACCTACTATTTTTTATCACTAAAAGGGGGAATAAAAGGATTGAGAATGCTTTAAAAGCAAAATAAAATAATAAATAAAAGGTTGATTAAAGAACAAGATCGGCAAAATCGAAAAGAGTAAAGGAAAGGTATTGGAGCGAAGGTGCAAGTATAAAATCTAAATAAGAGCTGGGGGAAGAATAATAAGAGAAGGCGATTAGGGCGAGACAAAGATATTGAAATATTGATCAAGCAGAAAAGAAAGCGGAAGTACTTTTAAAAGAAATTAAGAATTAAAGAATTAAAGACAAGAGACCAGAGACAAAAAAGTTGGTAGAGTGAGAGGTTAAAATGAATTCAGTAATTCAGAGCAGCATTAGGATGGATATGATAAATGAAATGGAGTTGGGGAAAATGGAAGAGTATAAACTGTTTGAAGATAAAATGAAAAGTAGTGTGGGAATAAATATAGAGGGGGAGATTGCGGGAATAATGGAGATAGTTCAGGATAAGATAAAAAACGAGAAGGGAGGAGGGGAAGAGGAATCAAGTAATGAGATTGAAATAGACATAGAAGAGTTGGAAGAGGATAAGGGGCAGGGAGAAAACGGTAAGACAAAGGAAGAACCAATGGATATAAAGAGTAGAGGTAATAAGAGGGGAGTTGGAGCAGAGGAGGTGGGAATGATGGGAACAAGGTCAAGCAAGAGAGTAAAGAAGAAGGGCGGAGAGACAGGAGAGAGAAGAGTGACGAGATCACAGGGAGTGATAAAGACAGGAGCGAAGGAAAGGATAGGTGGAGAAAGGGGAGAAGAGAGAGAGACGAGAGAGGGAGAGAAAGCGAAGAGTAAAGAGAAAACAAAAGCAAAAACAAAAGCAAAGACAAAGGCAAAGACAAAGGCAAAGGCAAAGACAAGGAGTAGGGAGAGCGAAGCGGAGAGGGAAAAGCGGATAGAGGAGACGAAAGCAAAGTTGAAGGCGAGCAATATAAGGAACAAGGAGAAGAGGGATATGGAGAAGTTGAAGGCGACGAGGGAGGTGAAGGAACCAGAGTTATGCGGGAGGCTGATAAAGTATTACAGGTATCCAGGGTCGGATATATGTGTGTTTTGTCCAGATATGGAGCAGTTTAAGGATTTTTCGAGGCTGATTGAGGCGATTGAGGAGTTGGGAGTGAAAGGGGGGTTGGCAAAAGTGATTCCGCCGGCTGAGTGGAGAGAAGAGCTGGAGGACAGAATAGTGGAGAATTTTGGAGTTGACAGAGAAGAAATAGTAGATAATGAAATAGTAGAGAAAAGAATAACAGAGAGGACTGGAGATAAAAAAGCAATGTTTGGGGATGCAGAATTTCCAGTGTTGAGGCCAATAGTGCAGCATTTCGATGGAAGTAGGGGGATATTTCACC
Organism: Capniomyces stellatus; assembly: GCA_001661515.1. Lineage (NCBI taxonomy): Eukaryota > Fungi > Kickxellomycota > Harpellomycetes > Harpellales > Legeriomycetaceae > Capniomyces > Capniomyces stellatus. Next base: position 487,763 of record LUVW01000024.1, read on the forward strand.
AGTATAATGTAGAGTATTACTATAAGAAAATAGGACTGGGCGATTTTTTTGAAAAGTCGGAAAAGCGGGGGAAAAGGGAGCGAGGGGTAATGAGTAGTAGAAAAGATGCCGATGAAAAGAGTAAGGAAGAGAAAAGAGGGTTGGAAAGGAGTGGAAGAGTTGGTAACCAAGCAGGAGTTGTGGTTGATTATTTGGAGGGAAAGGTCGAGTTGACAAGAAAGAGTGGAGAGGAGCTGAAAGAAAAGATAAAGACAAAGAAGAAGGTGAAGAAGACAAAGAAAACAAATGTAAACAAAAGCAACAACAGCAAAGAAAACGAACAAGGAATAGAGACAGAATCAGAATCAGAATCAGAATTAGGAACAGAATTAGAAATGGGGATGGAGTTGGAGTTGGAGTTGGAGAAGGAGATGCCAGTGACAGAGTTCGAAAGTCGATATGCAAAAGTAGATTTAGATTTAGATTTAGATTTAGATTTAGATTTAGATTTAGATTTAGATTTAGATAGAGTGAAGAGTAATGAGGAAAAAGATATAGAAGAAAATAGGGAGATTGAGCGGAGGTATTGGAAGAATTTGTTGATAGAGGCGCCGTTGTATGGGGCGGATATTCCGGGGACGTTGTTTCCAAAAGTGGAGGAATTCCCGTACTGGAACCCACGTGATTTGAAGACGATTTTGGGGAAGGTGAAGATGCAGATTAGTGGGGTGACGGCGCCATACTTGTATGTGGGGACATGGAAGTCAACGTTTGCATGGCACACTGAGGATCTGGACCTGTACAGCATAAACTATGTTCATTTTGGCAAGCCAAAGTCGTGGTTTGCAATTCCACTAGACTCAAAATCAAGGTTTGAGAGATGCGCACAAGGTAAGTAAATATGAATAGATATGATTGGTAAATATATATAATAAATAAATAGATGATTGATGGATAGATATGATTGGTAGACAAATAAATGGATAGATATGATAAATAGAATTTTATTGGTCAATAGGAGCATTTGCAGAGGATTACAAGAATTGTAGTCAGTTCATGAGACACAAGTCGTACCACTTGTCAACGAGTTACTTGGCAGCACAAGGGATTCCAGTGAATCGGGTGGTGCAAAAGGCGGGAGAGTTTATAATTACGTTTCCAATGGGATACCACTCAGGGTTTAACCACGGATTCAATTGTGCGGAATCAACAAACTTTGCACTAAAGAGGTGGATAGATATAGGGAGGAAGGCGCAGGTGTGCAGGTGTATTAGTGACAGCGTAACAATAAACATTGACGACTGGTTTAGCAAAGAAGATGAACAAGGAATACCGGTAGAAAAAGAAAACGAATCTCGACGAGTTGGGCTTGGAAGTCTAAGAACACTGAAAAGTAAATGTAATGCGTGTTATAAAGAGATTGAAAAGGAAGATGACAAAGAAGTATTGGAGTGTTGTAGAGCTGGATGTGGGATGAGAGTTCATCAGAGTTGTTTACCAGCAAATGCAAAAACAAGGCAAGAAGGAAATGAACAAAGGTGGATGTGTGTGAGATGCAAAATAAATTCTCAAAGCAAAAACAATAATAATGATAGTAAAAAAGAAACACAGATTTGGTGTGAACTTTGTGGGTACTCTAATGGAATGTTGCTGCCTGTAGCCAATAGCAAGGACAGGTACGGCCACTTTCATTGTGCGTTTTTTGTGCCAGAAACGTCCGTTCAAACAGACAGCACAAGTGGCGAGCTGGTAATAGAGGGCGAGGATCTGGTGCAGAGTAGCCGGCGAGAGTTAAAGTGTTTATTTTGCAGCAGTAGTGGTGGTGGTGGTGGTGGTGTTTGTGTACAGTGTTCGGATCCAAACTGTTATGTACCAATGCACCCAACATGTGCGATTTTGTATTACGGTGAAAGTCAAAAGGAAAAGAAGCAGATTGATTGGTACAACCAAAAGATTTATTGTCCAAAACATTCAATGCTTTAAGCGAACAGTAGTGTTTTTATAAACCAAATTAAATTAAATTAAATTAAATTAAATTAAATTAAATCATATTATATTATATTAAAACAAAGTAAAATAAAATAAAAAAAGATTAAACAATAATAATTAAATGTAATCAATCAAACTGTTAATGAGGTAAAGAGCTCTACGCATTTGAGATTGAACCAATTGATCGGCCAGAATATGGGGAGGGAAAATAGACTTCCAGGCCAAATACCACTGAGAAATCTGGGTAAACAAAAGAGGTAAATCAGAAGAGAGCAAAAGAGCAGAGGAAAGCCAAACACGCAAGTAGGCAAGCCACGGAGTAAGAAACGAGTGGGCAAACAAAGCAGTCCATGAAGAATGGGGCAAAAGGCGGTAGAAGGCAAAGAGCTGAGAGGTGAGGGTGAGGGCAAGTTTGGGCTGATTTTGGGCGGAGATTGAAAAGTAGTTTTTGGAAGCAAAAAGCGACTTGAAAACAGGAACAATAGAGTTTTTCAGCAATGAGTTTGCCTGTTTTGGCGAAAGAAGTGCGGATTCAAGCCACGGAGAAGTCAGACCAAACAGGAAACAAACGTCAGCAGTCGATGTGGCAACAGCTGTGGGCGAGTAGTGTCGGCCTGCAAGCACACAAAGCCTTGAAGCAACTCCTGGCATTAATAAACTAACCAAGCCAAACTCACAAAGAACAGGCAACCAACAAAACAGCCATTCAAGCCCCCTAATATCACCCCTAACATCACCCCTAACATCGCCCCTAACATCGCCCCTATTTCTGTCCCTGTCTCCACTCTCTAGCCGGGAAACAAGTACTGGAATCACATTCAGTTTCAGCAGCTTGTACGCAACAAATTTTGCCTCGTCGCTATTGGCCATTTTCTTGCTCAGTTCTATCCACCTTTCAAAAATATCTACTACCAACACGTCGTCTGCCCATCCAGCCTGCGCCATCGCCCCTGCCACCTGCCGTCGCACCGGCTGCATCCACACCTTCTCCACAAGCCACACAAACTCTCTACCCTCAAGCACCTCTGCCATTGGTCTAATAACTACCTCTCCAATCCCAACTGGATCCAAAAGTGCATCCCACAATTCCACATACTTTTCCACCACTCGGTTCACCAGTCCTGCCCCCCAACTACCCAGTCCCAATCCCGCAAAATCTCCCGCAAACTCCCCCTGTTTTTGTTTTTGTTTTTGTTTTTGTTTTTGTTTTTGGCTTGCACACATCTTGTGGATCTGCTTGATTTCCTCCACCAACTTTACCAGCCTTTCTACATCTGCCCCTCCTGTCCCCCCAATTGCCTCCCAAACCCCTCCTCCTCCTCCTCCTTCTTCCTCCCTCATCCGTGCTTCAATTAATCCAAGCTTCGATTTTGCTTCTATTCCCACCTCTAAACAATGCTTCATCCTGCTTTTTATCTCCCCTAGAAACTCCAGTCTTTTCCTGCTACTTTCCACCTGCTGCTCCAGTCTCTCCTCCTCTGCCTCCTGAACTTGCCTCCTCCTCTGCTCAATCCTCTGTTCTGCCCTCAGCTGTCCAATCCGGTCTCTGCTCAGCTCTATTCCCAGCCTTATCTCCTCTTCAAACCCTCCTACCTTCTCCCTTATTTCTCCCCTCATATCAATTACCTTTACTTGCTCACTCAATTCTACTTGTGTGTCAATTCGACTTATTATTTCTTCAATTGTTTTGTACTCTACTTTTGGTCTCTTTAATCTTGCCCCCATTCCCATTCCCATTCCCATTCCTTTTTTTTTCACTTTTTCTTTTTCTTCTTTTTCTTCTTTTCCTCCAAACTTCTTTTCCGTCTCTTTTGATTGCTCCGTCTTTTCTGAAAATCCCTTATACGCTATTCCCATCTTTCCTGGCCGCTGTTTTGTCTCTATTGGATTCACAATTCCTTCTCCTTCCTTTCCCAACCCCTCTCCCTATTACCCACAATTTATCAACCCATATATACTTTTCGTTATTTTCTCTTTTCTTTTTTCTCTTTTCACTTACTATTACCATTACTATTACTATTACTATTAATATTACTTACTGGCTGATACCCCATCTTCAACATCATTTTCCACGCTGTTCCTTTACCCACCAATGCAAACTCTCCAAACTCCTTGCTCACTTTTTCTTTAGAATTCTCTGTTCTCACCCCCTTTCTATTACCAATATCTCTTTCTCTTTCTCTTTCTCTTTCTCTTTCTCTTCCTCTAGTTACATTATCCCCTAACTTTCTCTTTTCCCCAATTCCAAATCCAAATCCAATTCCCATTCCCTCCCCAATTCCCATTCCCTCTCCAATACCCATTCCCTCTCTATATTCTTTATCCATTTCTATATCCTTTTCTGCTAAAACCTCTTGTGATTCCGAGTCTGATTCCGAGTCTGAGCCAGTTTCTGAACCTGAATCTGAAGTATAACTAGTGCTAGTATCTGAATCAACGCCCAACTTCTTGTTCGTTTTCTCGTCACTTTTCTTGTTACTTTTAACGTTCTCTCCCATACTTTTTGACGAAACAAACCTCATTTCCCTATATTCCAGTATCACCAACTTTTTTTATTTCTTTTTTTTATTTCTTTTTTCTTTTTTCTTTTACCAATTCTCTCTTCTAAATCCATTTAAACTTATATTATCCTTCTTCTTACCCTTTTGCGTCAAAATCCCTATTGCGGCGTCCTGTTCCGTTTCCCTCTCCATATCCCTGTTCACCAAAGTCTCCCAACATGCTCTCTTCTTTTGTTTGTCGTCTCTTGTACTGGCCCTTCCCTACATTTGTTTGTTTTACCCAACTAGTTCAAATCCGAATTCCAATCCAAATCCAAATTCCACACTTTTTACTCTGCTTACCTGAAAACAGCCGTTCTTCTTCTTCCAAATCCCTTTCATATCCCTTGTACTTGTATTTGATCTCTTCCTCTTCTGATCTACCAGAGCTATCATACATTTCCTCATCGCTACTGTCTATCGCTTCTTCTGACGAATACCCCTTCATTTTTGCCCATTTATTTATTTATCAAGTCGCTTCTCTCTTTTATAGACACGCTCCCTCTTTTTGTTGTTCTATTCCCGCTTATATCCCTATTATTATTCCCTTTATTTTATTTTATTTTATTTTATTTTATTTATTTTCGCTTTTGCTATTGTAATCTATTGTCTGCCGAAATCTACAATTAGTAGCACATCTAGTTAAATAGAATCACGAGTTAAAGCTACCCAAAAAAAATAAAAAAAACAAATGAACGCGACTGATTTAACAAAGTATTAAATCGGAAATCTATAGCAAAAAATAAATTAAAAAAATTAAAAAAAAAACTTGTGAATAAATGAAATTTACAATAAATAATACCATTTCTTTTTATTGTTGTTGAAATTAATTAACTTTATTTCTACTCGTTTCATTTTATTGGATTATAAAGTAAATCGTGTATGCTTAAATGCAAATGCCATCAATTACATGGCCAAAAACAAAAAGAACTGTTGGATATATTAATAAATAAATGGCTAGATGTTGAAATGACTATGCTGCCGTAAAACAATGTTTCCTTCCTTAAACATCTGGGCAGTGGTTTCATCCATTCCGTAGCTCTTGCTGTAGACAACCTCCTTTACACCAACCTGAACAATTTTCTTTGCACAGCCCAGACAAGGACAGGTGTTGCAGTAAAGAATGCTTTTCGCCTCAGAAACTCTGCTTCGGCCAGCCTCTAGCATGGCGTTTTCTTCGGCATGAATACACCTGCAGTCCTCCAGCGATTGGCCACAAGACGTCCCAATATTGCACCTAACGCACCCGCCCTCGTTGCAGTTCCTCAAACCTTTTGGCGTCCCGTTGTATCCCGTGGCAATGATTTTGTTTTCTTGAACCAGAATGCAGCCCACTCTTCGCTTCATGCAGTTTGAACGGTGAGACGCCAACTCTGCCAACATCATAAAGTACGTGTCCCACGAAGGTCGCAACCGCTCATTGTTCGTTAAATCCATCTGCCTCAACGACTCAAACAACTGGACTTTATCCCCATATGCGTTGTTTATATATACATTGCTCGTTTTTATCATCTCTTGCATTCCTCCTTTTCCCTTTTCTTTTACGTCTTTCTCATCGCCAAACAAATGCTTGTCACAAATCAAAACAAACTCCCTCAGGCTGACTTCCATTCCTCCTTTATCTCGATTCCTAACCATTCCAATAAACAAACCACCCCATAATACAATTGCACTATTAGCCTCAATCACAAACCCACCTAACATGACTTTAATCCTCTAAATCCTCTTTTCTCTTTTCTCTATTTCTCTTTTCTCTTTTTATCCATCTTATATTCTGACTCTACTCTATTCTACTCTACTCTACTCAATAACTCACTTTGAATTGAATCTCTCAAACCGCCCAAGCAATGGCCCCTCCACCCCAACCAGTAACACAAACGGTCTCTTTCTAAATACAAACATAAATATATCAGTTTAACATTACTACCCATATTCCTATCCCTATCACTGCCCAAAAATGCCCAAAAAATATCCAAAAAGTCCATATACCTACCTAATACTCGACAAATCCTCCAATTCGGTAACCTCACACGTTACATAACTATTCTGCCATCTTGGTGTCACATAATTCGTTAGCGACTCTGAGTCTGAAAAACACAGCTCCTCTTTTTTAACCAAATTCTCTCCCTTTCGAGTATCTAATTTTGTTTATTCATTGATTTGTACTCGTTTACTTGTACTCCGTTCACTTGTACTCGATTATCCATCCAATATCCAACATAAAAGCTTCAACAGCCCCACTCTTTCTCTTCAATACCTTTTTCGGCTCTATAATATATCTCTTCGAAATTGTGTTCTTTTACCAAAAATTCTAAAACATCTCTTTTCCCACTACATACCGACCCTGTTACCAAGTATTTACAACAAACAAATAAAAAACAAACAATCACATTTGTTATTACTCTTGTTTTTGTTACAAAAAAATAAATTAGCTTTATAACTAGTTCTGTCCATACAGAATTACAAAATAAATCCAAATCCATCAAAAGTAAACACGTGCATCTTCAAAAGCCGCTATTTAGCTTTGCTTTTGTTTGTTTCACGTTTTAGGCTAAAGGACCAATACTTGCCTACGATTATAATCAACATTCTACACTGCTCGTTTGTTTATTCAATCGGAAATTCGAGAAAATCTGAATCCGTCTTTAATATAGATTTACTAATACTTTGGTTCAACCGTTTGAAAAGAGAAAAATAATAATATTCAGGAACGGAATATGACTGTAAAGTTTTTTGATGTTTTATTGTCTCCAATCCTGGAAACTCAACTTTCAAATTCAGTCCAAATCTGAGAGGGAAAAAAAAATTACTGGGGAACTCTACCTAGTTGTTTAATTCGCTGGATTTAAAAAGCTAAATCAGAATCAATCTTTTCACTCATATCCCTCAAAACCCAACAAAAGCCACCTTGTATTCGTCCCTATTTCTTTGTGATAAACTCCGCTTCCACATCGGACACAATGACGAAGCCTTGTTTTTTAATATAAAAGTATGTATAACACCACATGTTCATTGAAATAACTTGATATAGCGTTGATGTTGGCTTGAATGCCTATTGTTTTGCACTTGATAATTTCAAAGCAATATTCTGAGTTTATTTTTTTTTAATATTGAATCGAAAAAGAAAGTTTCATTTCAAATGCGGTTAAGTCAGATACGGTTAAATCAGATACGATTAGATAATAGATTCCCTTAAACTACATTTGGGATCTTTTCTAGTAAAAAAACTCTGCTCCACACCAACAGCCCAATGTTAAAGTTTGGGGCTTTTGATCTAAAAGCTAGCCAGTCAGCCAATGCCTTTTGCAGCTGCTCGTCTGAACGCTGAGTAACGCGGATCCCTCTTTGGTCACAGGCGTTTATGACTTCATTGTTGGTCAGCGAACTGAGCTTGACGCTCGACAGTAGCTAATTCAAATCATTTTTGTATTGCAGGTAAAGTAGCTGAGTTTAAACGCAGTCACACTCATTAAAATTCGTTGCAAAATAGACCGAGTATATTGACGCCAATATTGGACATAAACTTACCACGTCATCAGCATTTAAATACTCGAAATGGTTCGATAGTCTTTTTATAAGCGTGTCTTTGCGGCCAAACGACGACAACCCAAAAAACTTATTCGCTAATTTCAAAGTCTTGTTGTCCATCAAATTGATATTAAATGTATCGGGGTACAGCTCATATATCTTCTCCATGCTTTTGGTAGAGTAAAAGCTACTTTTGGTTATCTAAAACCACCAATTTATTTCACTTCAATTAAACATCATATACCATCCTTACTTTGACACCCTATTTCTTGCAACTTTCAAACGCAAAAGACAAGAACAAAAGAATCAAATCGTATTGCGATCTTACTTGAGCATGCTCAGTATCAGTGGTCCCAATAATCGCTTTTTGGACTGAACGACGAAAATTGTCCCTTTTTTCCAGCATTTTCATCTATAAACCGCCAAAACATCAAAACATCGTGATTATCTTATTTTACAAGCATATATAAATACAGAACCTAATAATTTTACACTCGTACATGTATGCACAGCAGAAACACTTACCATCTGACTGTGTGTTATCGCTGGGCTTGGTATCGAGGTTGGGAAAAAAATTATCAAAATCGGTATTAACTCGGAAATAGTGAATACCAAAATTCCAAACGGAATCATCTTCTTGAAATCCTTGTCTGCTTTGTAAGCCTAAACCACACGGAAAATGCACTCCAAATTACTATATTTTCAACTATACTAATAAATGCATTCGATCCACTTACTGTCTGATGGTCCTTCCAGGTTATTTTGTGCCCCAACCCCTGTAGCTTTTTTATTTCCTTTGATTCCTTATGCCGTTTCCACATAAATTTGAGTCCCGCCTTGTAAAAAGTTAGATATCCTTTCAGAAGCTTGAACATTGTCAATTTTACCGGACTTAGTGTCGGATCTAATTTCTCCAATTCCGTCCTTCTAGCGCCATTTTCCAAACTAGAGCTCCATCTACCCCCCAATTAATCATTTTTTTCCCGTTAGTTTACCCATTTTATCAGCCATGTTTTGCTTCGATTTTTAAACACTGCTTGCTCTAGAAACTCTACAAATCTACCAAACTAAATTCAAATCCAATAAACTATTATTACGAGTTTAAAGCTACCTTGTTTGATTTATCGCAGCATTCAGACCCATGTTACTTGAAAATGGCTTTATCTGGGTGTATCCTTTGTAATATTGGTGAATCGCGGCTCTGTGTATCGAAAACGATGGTGTGATTCTTTTTGCTAGCATCATTTTAAATTGAAATATGTATTTGTTTGCTGTCTATAAAGAATATTTGATTTGCATTTACGCGGGAAATGAGACGGCACGCTTTTGGGGAACAGCCGGATAGGTAGAGAAGATAGAAGCTTATCCAACTCTTGGTTTGTCAACAAAAGTTTTACTGCTAAACCAAATACACTGTAAATAAAATCGAGATAAAAGTTTTTTTTAACTTAAGTTTTTAATTTATTATTTATAATTTTTATTATATCGATTTTAGCTGCTGGGATTTGTCCTGGAATCGGAATTGTCAGCTTTTGCTCATTTAAAGACCAATATAAGCTACAAGTGTTTACCAAGTATATCTGTTTATTGCAAACTGTCTTGTATAAATTGAACCAACAGACTCGTAGCTACTTGTAAATAGCCAACCATTATACTCTTTGCAACAACAACAATAATAATAGTAATAGTAATAGTAATAGTAATAGTAATAGTAATAGTAATAGTAATAGTAATAGTAATAGTAATAGTAATAGTAATAGTAATAGTAATAGTAATAGTAATAGTAATAGTAATAGTAATAGTAATAGTAATAGTAATAGTAATAGTAATAGTAATAGTAATAGTAATAGTAATAGTAATAGTAATAGTAATA
>LUVW01000025.1:0-32895 GCA_001661515.1 Capniomyces stellatus
CCATTGCTCCAACTCTTTCTAAACAACAACATCTCAAACACGCGACACAACTGTTTATTTTCCCCATCCTAAACCAACCATGGATGTTTATATTTGAACAGCGTTACAACGTAGATTTTATCACTCCATCAATTTCACTATTCCATATCCCTTCATTCACACAATTAATTGGTTTGATTTTATTGGTCTCTTTGCCACTCTAACAACCACAATCAACAACAATCTAGGCGAGTATATGCACCTCATCCGTTTCTTCGACTGAACAACTCTATATTTTTTCTTTTATTCTGTTTTATCATTCCCAACTATCAATCAACAATAACACATCCTTATCAATATCCAACACCACTGATACAACTGTGTTGTTTTAACACTCGATATACTCAATTTACTCAATATACTCAATATACTCAAATTTTCTTGCTCACTCATCCCATTTTACAGTAGCCTAACGGCAACGGCGTTTGTTTATTTAGCTACAGCTCAACTGTCATGTTTCTGTCAAGATTTGACCCATAATTATAAACCACACTCTAGCTACCCACTCAAAGTCTGATCATCGGCAACTCGAATACTCTAACCACACAACCAAGTGCAAATACATATTCTACCATTGACAAAAAGGGTAACTATCAGAATATCATTGAACCTCAATATAAAATGCTTTAATTTTGTTAATGGTCTACAGAGCTTGATTTTAACAATAAAAACTTGTCAAAAGTAAAATATTCAATATACTCGGGGTAAACCAACAGTTGGTAGTATCACTGTTGCTTATAATAATATCAATGTTTATTATTACCGCTTTTATATTTGTGATAGTATACTGCACTCATTCTGGCCAAATGAAGTTTATTTGGTTCCCTTCAGCACCGTTACTTCAGACCCATCATTACACAGTAATATTCTTGATCTATCTAAACCGATTTCAACTACCCTTCAGTTTGCACAGTGTACTGGAGTTTTTATGAAGCAGTATTTGACAGCTTTTTTATTGAAGCCTGTTGTCAAGTACGTGACTCGATACGCAGAGATCTAAACTCAATCTTTAGAAATCTCAGATATAATGCAAGAGAATGGTAGTATATTTATATATATGTACAAAACTAGCATTTGGATACTTTCAATTCTTGTGCATGTCAATTATACTTGTTTATTTGTTTTACAATTTTGGGAAAAAAAAAGGCATATTGGGGTTTAAAATTTATTATATTTCAATTTGCATCGATGTTCCTAATGTCATTTAGTACTCTTCTGTTTTGGATTTACATGTGTTGTTCTGTATTAATTATATTTAGCGATTTAAAGCTATTTGATTATCTCAAGTTTCATAAACCACTTTAATTTTATGATAATTTTAGCGAGTTTCATGCTTGCGCTTTGGTTGAGGTACGAGCAACAAGATTAGTTTGTATAAAATTTTAAAACGGACTAATATAGTTTGTGGATTGGAGAGTTTGAGAAGTAATAACAAAAGTCGATCAGTTTTTAACATTGCAGGGTTTTTTTCTTTTTTTGAATGAAGGAGCAGCTGTAGCAATTTCAGACTGTGGGGTTGTTTGGGACTGATTTGACTTGGTGTCGTGGTTTAGGCTATTTGAGTAAATCGAGCTGGACTCTAAAGTTTTTAAGTTGTTTGACTTTTCTGTAAATTTGAAGGAGCTCAGATCGTTAAAATCGCCATACTCGTCTTCCTGGTCTTCATCAACAGTATATTTTTTTCTGGGATTATTTTCCAACAATTTTTTGCTTCCAATTGTGGATGTGGTATGAGATTTAGTTTCATTTCTATTCCTAGTACCAGTATCTGGAATCGTACCAGGCGTGTCGTTATTTACGGCCTCAGGTGTCACTGGAACCCAAGGCCCAATTCCCGTACTTGAGTACACTTTTTTGCTCTCCTTTTCAACCCAAGCTGGTAGCTTCTTAGTATCTCCCAAAGACTTGGTGTAAGAATTCCCAGGCTTGGTAGGATTGGTTTGGTCAATTACAGGCTTGTCGCCGCTGTGTTTTTCTGCCTCCTTTGTTGTTATTTTTTGCCTTTTGTTTTCATCAGAATATTTGTCCTTTTGTGTTATTTTCGGTCTTTTGGGTTCAGCTGTTTCGTTTTTCAGTACTATTATTGGTTCCGAGTCTTTTACATCACTTGAGGTTTTACTCTCGTTTCCTAGATCTCTTTGGTACGAAGCATTGGCGGCCTATTCAACAACAATTAAATTCGCTTTCCTCTTTTGTACCTTTATTTTTTTTGTACCTTTATTTTTTATTATCTCTTTAATTTTCCTCAAGCCAATTCACAATAGCTAGCACTCACCTTTTCTATTTGTAAAAGCGTGCTTTCTAGTTTGCTTTGTTCCTTGTTGCTTTTTATCGTGTCAATATCGACTTGCTGTAGATACTTTTGAACATTGGTTTTGTGTTTGTTTCCATTGTCATGTATCTGTCTCGACTATTAATAGGTTGACATTTCATTTCATTTCATTTCATTAGTTTAATCCTTATTATTATCTTTCCTGTTCCCCATTTCAACTCTAATTAGCTCAAGTTGACTGTTGTTTATTTCCCCTTCAAATTCACGTGGTCTTACAGGTTTGTTATCGGAAATAAAAGTCTTGCAGTATATACACCAGTGCTTTGCATTCGAAACCCAGTATTCAGACCTACATTATTTTTATTTTGTTGTTTTCGTGTCAAAATTCACCAAGCTGGGTAGTAAAATAGCGTATTGTAAAAAACTCGAGACTTTTGCACCCGGCTCAATAATATCATTCTATTTAATTGAGTTGTATTCTTACATTACTGAAATAGTTTAGTCGGTTGTTTTCAAAGTATTCTTCCAAAACACGATCCTTTTTCCTTTTCCTTTTCCTTTTCCTTTTCCTTTTCCTTTTCCTTTTAGTAGAATGTCAGTATATTATTTGTATTGTAATTTTGGGTCAAAAAGGTTGAAAAATATCATTTGGTAATGGTAAATGCTATTTAATGTACGAGCTATTTCAACTGTTGACACCAAAACTTTTTTTTTTTTTTACATTTGATTTTGACACCAATTTTTTTTATGTTTGATTTCGACGCCAAAGTTTTGATATTTAAATAAACAAATAGAAGCTATAAAAGACACAAATAAGATAATAATTTTTATTTTCAAAAAGAAGCTACAAGCTCGTGTCTTGTCAGACCAAATTAAGCCATGTAAAGCATTGGACCAGCTCTTGGACTAGAAATAGAAATCAACTACATGTTGGCTTATGTTGAAGCCAAACAAAGATGTAAAATATAATATAAACACCAGAAATAGAGGGTATAGAAATACAGATTGCCTCTGAAGGAAAGGTAGAGCTTGGAATCCTAGGTAAGAAATGTAAATGTATTCACAGGCTGCAATGGCATATAAAGTATTGCCAAGAAACAACGAGATCCAAGACGGCTTCATCAGCACTGGCAAAAAGAAAAACTGGACCACATAGAGTATCAAGAATACGGGGAAAAAGGAATTGCAATGGACGTCAAAAGCGTACTGCAGCTCTACTTGCTGCTCAGACACGTGTATGTTTCGGTGCAGTAGAAAGTTGTTTGAAAAAATCCTATTCATGTATTTATAAGCCAAAACTAGCTTAATTCTCATTGGTCACTAATTACTGCTAAACTGTTATTGTGTCACCGCATTATTTACTTTGATATATGCCCATCCATTTGTCCTTACCATGTCAAGCATGCTATAAACAGCCCCGAGATAAAATAGTTGACAAAAATGAGTTTTGTTATGGTCAGTGCTAACCCATGAATACCAGCTCCATACACCAGTCCGTATCCAATCGAAAACACTATATTTCATCGTTCCAAATAGCATTAAGTAAAAGCCAAGACAAGCCGGTTATGCTTAATATGGAAAAACGCTTGCAAACCCCACCACCACCATACTCACCTAACAACGCCGATAGTTGCAGAATTATGTATGCCGGATCGTCTCTAGACCACTGGTTTTTTGTTTCTAAACACAGGTTATATTCGTAGTTAGATTATGGTCCGATCTTTACACCATTACGTCCCCCGCGATACATTTATTTGTGTTAAACCTGCTTACGTTTGTGATAGTAAATGTTTCGATACCTAGAATTGTACACACCAATTTTCTTATCAGCTCATCAGCCTGTTTTACTTTACTTTTCTTTTCTTTTTCTTTTCTCTTTCTTTTTCTTTTTCCTTTTCTTTTTCTTTTTTCTATTCATTTTTCTTTTCATTTTTCTTTTCATTTTTCTTTCTTATTCAATTACTTCATTTTACTTTCAGCTTTTACAAAAGGCCAAGGCACAATACCATTTATTCCTCATCTACAACTCGGCAAAGATTATTTATGGGAATTGGATAATATGTTCACTGAACCGACTTACACTCGTCTAGGACTGATTATCAGGTAAAGCATTTGCCAAGATGCGTATTCAAAGTCCATGTGCCCCCAGCTAAACATTTTTTTAAAGTACGGCGAAAAAATATCTTTCCTTTTCCTCCGCGACCTCAACAACGCTCTGTGCTGGTTACTGTTCGTAAAAGATTGCCAGTCGCTCATCTTGTTTCCTGATTCGTTTTTCTGCCTCTATATCCAGCTCTAGCTTTAACACTATTTATGAGTACAGGTATAAATGCATTTTTACTTTTAGTTTTGCATTAATTAATTTAACAAAAAAGGGTTTTGCCAGCCCCCAAACACGCTAGCCTTCTTTAAACATTGACACATACCCCTTTTTTGCTCTTGTCAAAGATATTCAATCCTATTGCTCAATCAGTTTTTTTTTATAAATACTCTGACCAGCAATAATGGCAATGATTGCACTTTCCAATTCGAGTTATTTAGTGTAAAGCCAAACCAAACTAACAATCTCTACTAACAGACTCTTCTCCAGTATTTTACCTGTCTTTTTTTTCTATTCCTTTTACTCTTTAATTGTTTCTCAGACTTTTGTATTTTGCTGCCTCAAATCCTTGGATGATTTTCAAAAGAAATTTATGTCTCGACACTATACTATTGGTTCAATTTGCTATTTCCTCTTTATGGTCAAATCCACTTCCACCCGTTGCTAATTCACAGCCTTTACAGCTTCCACTTTAAACTTTCCATCTTTAATTTTGAAAGTGTGCTGGAATACAATTATAGGTTCTCATTTTGCCTACTTTTTACTTTGAGTCAATCCCGTTTCACTAGCAGCAACGCTTTTGGCGTATATTTGGCTTCAATTTCACGGTTGTTTGTATGAAAGTTTATTCCGGCTGACTATGAGTTTATGACCCTGTTAATATATGTACCCTTCAAATTATTATCCGCTTTAACTCACCGAAGGTTGGTTACTTTTGTTAATTAACACTCGAGTTGGTTGCATTCATTGATGGCGTTGACGTAAAAAGTGAAATAAAATAAAATAAAATGATACTTGCAATTTTACACTTGAAATTATTTTCGCGTGAAATTGTTGAATTTTCAAAATCAGCCTAAAACAAATACACTACTTTTTTCCTAATTGAAATGTTTCAGTTAATTTTTTTTTTATTGAAGCTAAACAGTTTTGATTTAAAGAGCGATTGTAAACTATAATATATAAATATAGTTGCAACCATTATTTGATAATCACTGGAAATATAATATTGACTCTGATATATAAAACGAAACAACTGGTACAGCGCAATTCGGTGAACACTTGTTTAACTTATCCACAATGCCTAAAGTCAAAAAACTTCGAGCTAGACATCCTCCTGAAGGCTGGGACGAGATTGAGCCTACTTTGAGAGAATTTGATCAAAAAATGCGAGATGGTATGCAACTAACTACACTATCAACTCAATTAAATATGTGTATATTTCAGCGTTATTCTTTGTGATCCAAGCTAATAGACATGGATTGATTTAATATTGGTGCTGTAATGTATAATTGCATATTTGCTTTTGTATTTATTTTTGCTTTGTCTGGACATTAGCTGAAAATGATCCCCATGAAGGTAAACGAAGAGTTGAATCTGTTTGGCCTATAATGAGGGTTCACCATCAACGAACAAGATATGTTTACGATTTATACTATAAACGCGAGGCTATATCCAAAGAACTATACAACTACTGTTTGGCAAAAAAGTATGCCGATTCGAATTTGATTGCTAAATGGAAAAAAGTAAGCAGAGCTAGCAATAGTATTTCCAAATAAATTTTTACATACAGGCAGCAAAAACGATCAATGTGGCTTGTATTCGTTTTTTGTGTTAAATTTGTTTCTTTGTGGTATTACTATACTGAGTGACTTATTTTTGTTTGTGTTTGTTTTTTTTAACTTTTTTTTTTTTTTGGTTTTTCTCGCTTGTCCTTGTAGCCTGGATTTGAAAAGCTGTGCTGTCTAAAATGTGTTCAGCCTAGAGATACAAACTTTGGAACCACTTGTATTTGCAGAGTGCCTAAAAACAAGCTGGAGGAGGGTCGGGTGGTAGAATGTGTGCACTGTGGATGTCGAGGCTGTGCTAGTACTGACTGATCATTCCCTTGCCAGGCTCCATGAAACCTGAACTTGGTCTCACGTTCGCTTATTGTTTTTTTATTTCAAATCAAAAACATATATTTTACGCATTCCGTTTAGAACGTTAAAGAAACGCCTTGTTACTAGGCCAAACCGTATCCACACTAAATTTATACAACATAGTTATTGTTGACGGTGTGTTGGAAATTATTACTTTATTTTTTACTTTTTCTTTTTCTGCCCAACTTTTAGTACTAAAAAGCTGTTATTTTCAATGATAATAAAAATGCATATGTCTGTTTTAAATTGGCAAACACAAGTTCAAAAAACAAACCCAAACCTAGTCCTAGATCAAAAACCTAAACCAAGACCTAGAGTCAAAAAACTAAATCTAGAACCGACTGGGATCAAATAAAACCGTAACTATAAACATAAAGTGGTTGGGAAAAGATCAACAACAAGATAAAACAAGCTAGCAGAGCCATAAATCAGATCCAGGAAAAAGCTAATTATTTAAAATGAAACTGATTGACTGCTTATTCATCTTCAACTTTGAACAAACACTCATATAAATGCACGACTCCTCCAAAGCCTCAAAACTTTCCAAGAACATCCCGCTAGGCGACGACACTAGCGTGCTGGCACTTGGAGAACTAGACAGCAGTTTATTTTGGCAATAGCCATAACACAAGTCTCCGCTTTCTGAACAGGTGCAGATGTCTGCCAATATATGCTCAGGTGTGTGAAGTACCTTTCCAGGTGTATTTGGTCTGCTTTCAACATCCCTGTAGGTGTCTGTGTTTAGGGATGTTAAGCTAATTGTCGCAATGTGTCTACTAAATTTATTGTTTGGTTTTTTTGGTATTACAGAGTTCACACACGTGTTGCCATGGCTTCTCGCAGTGTAGTTTCTTGGGCCTGAAGTTGGGACTTCAGAGTTACTAAGCCCCAATCCCTGAAATGCATTGCCATACCCACACACCGACAAATAGGTGTGACTTTTGTTATTAGTCATATCGTGACACGCCTTTCCATCATCCTTACAACGGCTTACTTTGGCTACATCCCTTTTTGCGTTTGCAGTAGTCAGTTGTTTTAGCTCCTTTTCTTTTCGTCTTCCCAGCCTTCTGTTGAATTCCTTGATTACCCAGTTTGATTTGGCCTCAGACTTATCAGCTCCAAACAATTGACTTGCTCTTTTATTTACTCGACATCTCAAGTCGTTGTTTTTGTTTTTCTCTGTATTGAGTTCTCGCCACTTTTTCTTTCTCTCTCTATTCTCTTTTTTTTTTGAATACTCTAGCTTTTCCATCTTTTTATTGTCCTTTGGAGCTCCGTTCAAGCCTACAATTATGCTATTAATTATGGACTCTGTGTACTTGGCATTGTACCTTTTGTTGTTACTGTTGATTCCTGATTTTGCACAACCCATTTTATTTACTATCTATTTTATTTATTAATTGTGTTGGGTGTAGGATACCTTGGATCAAACCACTGACAAACTTGGTGGGTTTATATAAACACACAGACTGATACGCACACATACTTATATATTTATTTGTGACATTTACGTCCCTTTTCATACTTCAACATTGTATGGCCTCATTTTTTATTTTATTTTTTTATTTTTAGTTTTGGTGTTTTTAGTCTTGGTGTTTTTAGTCTTGGTGTTTTTAGTCTTGGTGTTTTTAGTCTTGGTGTTTTTAGTCTTGATGTTTTTAGTCTTGGTGTTTTCATTCCTCAGCAGCAGAGCCATTGGCCTCAGCAAACCAGTTTGCCGAATACAGGGACGCTGTTGATAACTATCTGATAGTGTTTTCTGGAAACTTTAGTGACTGACTTGAATATCTGATAAATTCCATGTACTATTGAACTCAAACCAGTATTGAGTCTTACTTTTGTACTGCAAAAAAACCTGTTTGTTTTCAAAAGTTCGAAAGTAGAAATACAAACTGTAGAAAAAGCGTCAACCATTGAGCCTATTTGACAGCCAATTTCTTGTTTATGTATTGAATCATGTTTGTCTGTATACACTTTTATATTTACAAAAGAAAAATGAACACACCCACAGTAACGTCATCAACAAAAAAAAAGATTACATGGGGTGAGGTAGAGTTAGAATATCCAAAATAAAAGCCCTTGGACTACATTATTACTCTGTCTTGAATGATTCTGGCGAGTAGCAATAATATAACCATAAAAAATGTTTTTTTTTATAGTTGTTGAGCGAAATAAAATTACTCTCGCAAAAAGAAAAAGAAAAAGAAGGAATTGGCGAAACAGGATTAAATAGAACAGGAAATGTGTTGTTGTAACCGCTGTCAAGACAATTTTTCATTTAGAGCTGCAAAATGGATACTTGAGACTTTCAAGTTCAACATGGGTTTTATTAACTAGCTATAAATTTAGAGTAAACTATAGGCAATAAGCCCAAATACAGTATATAAATGTTTAGGCAACAACCCTGTTTAGAAATACTTGAAAGGAAGTTAAGCACGGAACAGGAGTTTCCCTGTCACACCTGCACCAATTAGCATGCAAATTGTATGACACAAATTCTAAAATGTGTTATCAGATAAGCCGATTCTAGCTGGCGTAAGTTACAACATAAACTGACTATATGAGCAAAAGGTGTTAGCAATTATAACAGAACTGAAGAGAACATACCAAAAACATCAAGCGAACATACTGAGTGACCAATAAATACGTTACAACGAGCAGAAACTTACCACATTGGCCAGCATTTCTAATCAGATAAGGGCAATAGCTTTGTATAAAGTGATGCAAATCCGCTGTTGATAGCTCAAAGTCAGGAAAATGCAGACATACAGGAAATGCGTGCAGAAATACAAACTGACGCATAAGCTTTAGCTTTATCAGATAGCAATATACACAGCCATTTGCTAGAGCTGTTTCCAGAGCCTTTGCTAGAGCTGTTGCTAGGAAACAGGTATAATGTACGGAAGGGTGTGTTTTATTAAGAACAAACATAAAAACAAAAACAAACATCCGTTGCCTTTTTTTTTAGCCAAAGTGAATCATTGCTTTTCGATAATAAAAAAACAGAATCACTGCTTTTGAATAAAGTCAAAGCTAGCTAACAAGTACATACTTACAGACTGAATGTTATTTTGACACCAAAGATATCCTCATGTACACTGCTTTATATTTATCTATTTTCAACTTTAATTTTTTAAATGTATTTGACTTGTTGGTGTAACCAAAGTATTAGCGGTTAAAGCGTGGCTGATTCTGAAACCAGTAATGAAGCTGGTGTATTCAAGCCAATGCTTAAAGGTAACTACAATAAGGCCTAGTATACTCTTATGTTGGCCCTCCCACCAAGTAGACCATCTGATGATATACACTCACGAGATGTACAAACTGCAGGACGTTGGAGCAAATAAAGTGGGAATTCGAGCAAGGCAAGGCAAACAAGCTCGAATAACCTATTAACCAAAAGTCCCAACGTACAGAGTTCTGTTTACATTGAAACTAACGCTGAAAGTTGGGTTTGAGAAAACCTTGGACCATTTAGCCAAAATAGACAAATCTGAATTGGATAAAACTGAAATAGATAAAACTGAAATGGATAAAGGCCAAAACAGATTAAAATTTACCGCTTCTTGCTGATAAAATGTAAAGGAAATCAGTCTAAATTTATTAAACTACAAAAAAGAGGAGCTTAAGATCAACTAAATAAGGGAAAGCACGAAATGTAGAAAGCCCTTTGGAAATACTTGGAATAATAGATAGTTTAATAGATCGATAAAAGAATTAATTGATGCATTGCTAAAACTATTGTGAATTCGACATCTAATTATTGTTCTGTTCTTGTTGAACCCTGGTCACATAAGAGCGCGAAACGACGTCCCAAGAAGACATGTACTTCTCCATGCATTTAGTTAAACAGCTCTCATCTTTTTGATCAAGGCGGGTGCCAGGCTTAGTAATGCACATGTTGTAGCAATGCACGTTGATTTTCTATTACGTTGATTTTTTTAAAATGAAATAAAAATAAACGTACCCCCCTTTATTTAGATTTAGCGATAAGAAATCTTGAAGAAATTCTTATTATTCTGGATTATTCAGAAACACAGTGACATGAAGTAACTTACATTGATTAATTCCTGTGCATTCGCCATCGCAAGTTCTTTTCTAACTTGGTTTTTAACTTCTTCGGCTTTAAATGAATCCATTGTGTGTTTATTTACGATCTCTGATATTGTTGATGTTATAAACAGTAGATATTTCCGTGTGAAACTTAAATTCCCAAAAAAGAAACCGACTATAAAAGGCTGAAAGTACCAAAGCTTTAATTTTGTTTATCAACCTCGCCTAAAAAAATTAGATTTTTTTTTTTGAAAATAATTGATTAATTGATTGTTTTTTTTTTTCGAAAACTTGACGAAATCACATTTAGACTAAAAAAATCAATAAAAAAAAACTGAAATAAGTCAAATGTCTACAGCTTTGATTCTAGACATTATTTTACTCTGAATAACACCGGATCTCTCAACAGAAACATGTTTATTATTGCTTTTTATTCACGAATATAATTCTAAACTTAGAAAGAAAAAAAAACCAAATCACAAGATATAAATTGGCAACCAACATAAGGTGCTTTAAATAACGAACAACAGTTTATGGTAAAATCACTTGGGTACTATATTTCAAAAAGTACAATTTGATACAAGCCATAAAATGAAGTGTTCGCTTAAGCCAATACTGATCAATCTGTAACATTAATAGTATTATATTCGTCATCTTCGTCATCTTCGTCATCTTCATCTTCATCCTCTCCTTCATCCTCACCATCCTGAATTTCTGGAACCTCTGAAGCATCGATTTCTCCAAATGGTACCCTGATTCCTGGATTGAACATCCCAGCTGCATCAAGCTCCTTGATGGATTTTAAATAAACTTTTTCCTCCTCTGTATAAACGTGGGCATCCTGATCACCAGCGCCACCAACAGCCGGTGCGCTTCCTTTGGCCAGAACACCACTATCAGCCGGATCAACTCCACTATTTGAAGCTTCACTTTTAGCTTCACCGTTACCTTCGCTTGGAGCAGAAGCATCATTCACAGACTCTTCTTGTCTAGGTTTGAGTCTATTTCCTCTAGCTGGATATCTCTTTGTACGAGCTACGCGACTCTTGCTAGCTTCCAAATAACTGTGACCACTTTTATAAATATCCCCTTTGGTGTAGCTAATAGATCTGTGGCCACGGGGGCTCTCTTTTTTATTGGCAGCAACAACAGCCGCCAAGAAAATTACAACTAAATATCCTAGATTACACTTGTGCATTATTTATTTTTAAAGTTGAAAAGAACAAAGGATTGTATTTATTAAGTTGTATATCTTTGATTTAGCCACAGGATATCGTTTATTTATGTCTTTTCTTATTAAAAAATAAAATGGCGGGGAGTAGCAGTAAAAATAAAATGGCTATGTTTTTATAAATCCAGGCCCAAGCCCAGTTCATAACCAAATAAATCGGCTCTCGGTAGTGATAGTGGACCCTAGAGTCAATCGCGATAATAATAATAGAAAAGATCAATTATCTCATTACTGCTTCTCTAGAACTACGTTATGGGAGAAAAATTATGTAAAGTTATTAGCTACTTTTCAATATTGCTGGTGGGAGTGGCACACTACTTTTGCTTAGCACAAATGCGGATGAACATTAATCAACACGAAATTCACAAGCTCATAATAGGAGCAGTAACACTTTTCACACGCTTTATCTTTTTACTTTTCACATATTTTTACTTTTTACATTTTACTTTATCACTCGAATGTTTTGCTTTATCACTCAAATATTTTGCTTTATCATTCGAATGTTTTGCTTTTCCTGCTAATTTATAATATCCAACTAAGGTGCACATATAATTCACTTGTATCAAATTGTTGAAAGTCTAAGCCAACATATTCCAAATGCGTGACCAGCTCTTTTACTGCCAACGCCGCTTTCAGTGATGTGATAGCTTAAGTGAGATACAGCCCAGTAGTCAGTTATCGACGAATATGTTTGCAATTAGCTTACCTGTTTATTGTTAACAATTGTTTCCCATACTTTTACATGCTCAAAGGCCTAATTGGAGGAATTTTGGTAACTTATTCCCGAGTGAAACTTCATTGCGATTATTCTTTACCAGTTTATCTTTATATTAGTAATGAAATCTACAAAGCAAGGGTGATTGGCTAGGTATATAACCAATGGTGTAATATAAACATTGCCCACTGTACAGAAAGCTTTACACTGTACAAATGAGTTGTTTTATTTAAATGGAAGCAAACGAGTCTATTTAACTTGAGACAATTCGTTTTAGCAATTGATTAAATAGTCGTAATAAAACATAGAAGGATTCGTTTTTTTTAGAGAACGAGTTGTTAACAGAATTGTCAAATCTTGAAATATTGCTCCTTATAATTTGTATTTGCTTTTATTGATATAAAATGAAATTTACTCCAGTACTATTTGAAATTGAACAATCACAAATCCAACTTTTTAATTTAATGTTTGATCTTCAGACTATAGCCAAGCGACTTTTGCAAACATAGCCAAAAAGATAAGAAAAAGAACAATTACAGTGATAAAAAGTATAAAAAAATACAACCGTAATTATCGGAACATTGGGTTAAGGATTAATAAAGCAGAAAAGCGGAAAAGACAGAAGACAAAGCTTGGTATAAAAAGAACACTGATAAACAAATTCTGTACAAAAGCATGGGTCTAAAAAGCGTGATAAGGGTAATTAACGGAATCCCGGAACTGCGAAAATGGAGAAAAGATAAAATACTGAAAGAAATCAGCGTAGGATTTGTGCCCACAATGGGTGCAATCCACTCTGGCCATCTAAATTTAGGTAAGATCAATGTCGCGCGGAGATAAAAACGCTGAGCGGCTTATTTTAAGCACTATCAGCGAGAAAGGACATGAAATATTGAAAAGAATTGGCTAAAATGACACTAAAGCAGAGCTAATTTTGACTGACTTGGCTGATTTTTCTGACTTGGCTGATTTTTCTGAATTTGTTGATTTTGACTGACTTTTCTGATTTTGACTGACTTTTCTGATTTTGACTGACTTTTCTGATTTTGACTGACTTTTCTGGCGACTGTTAACACAAAAAAACGCAGTCCGAGAGGCAATGAAGGAGTGTGGGGGTGTGGTAGTAAGTATTTTTGTCAACCCATCACAGTTTGCACCACACGAAGACTTTGATTCATACCCCCGGACTATTGAAAAAGATGTCGAGGAGCTGAATGAAGTGCTGAAGGAGAGCGAAGGGGGTGTATCGTCTGAGTTAGTAGTGTTTGCGCCCTCGATATCGTCAATGTATCCTAGGGGAGTTCCGCTGGACAGGACAAAACAGCAAGGAGCATTTGTGGAGGTTTTGGGGTTATCGGAGCAACTGGAAGGCGGAACAAGGCCGCATTTTTTCAGAGGCGTGTCAACTGTAGTGACAAAGCTTTTCAACGTAGTTCAGCCAGATTATGGGTTTTTTGGGCAAAAAGACATTCAGCAATGTTGTGTAATTAAGGCATTGATTGAGGACCTGCTCATTCCAACAAAGCTGGTTGTGGTGCCAACAACAAGAGATCCTGTTGACGGAATGGCACTCAGCAGCCGTAATGTGTACCTGACCCCAGAGGAACGAAAACACGCACCAGCATTTTCAAGAGGGCTGAAAAGAGCTTTGGCTGCGTACACGCAAAATGGGGTGATAAAAAGGGATGAGATAATAGGCGAGTTGATGAAGGAAGTTGAAGACGAGGGCGTTGAGCACTTTGAGATTGAGTATATTTGTCTATCTGATCCAAAAACACTCCATGAGGTAGACGAGGTAGGGCCTCAAGGTGCCATACTATCCTGTGCTTGGCGTATGGGCAAAACCAGACTTATTGATAATATTCTGCTGGGTTTTAAATTTTAAATACCGCCTTCAGCTTTAGACATAATGATACTTTATTATTTATAGATCTTTGTAGAAGGTGATTTTATTATTAATATTATTTATAGAGGTGTCTGTCTGAGCAACCAAGACCGTTTATTTTGGTCCAATTGCTGGTTGTTTGAGTAAAATATCAACCAACTGTTTGAAAATCAATAAACCAGAAACAACAAACGCAAAACAAAACAAACAAAAAAAGGCTGGGCAAGAAAAAAACTGTGGAATAAATAATAGCTGTATGGATAAAAGTTTAGGAATAAATATGCCAACTCTAAAAGCGTTTCGGTTTGTGTATAAGCAGGTCACCAAATCTGGCTTGGTGGATTTAAAAATGTTCTTAGCAGAAATGGATATGACTCTGGTTGAACGCATACAACAACCTATCATAAAGACCAAACCAGAAGAAGTTAATAGATGCTGAAAAAAACGAAACAGAAAAGTATTTATGACGTACAAGAGACTTACTTTAGGAAATCGTCAATGTCCATCTTTGAGGCTCTAGCGTCTGCGAATCCTTCATCTTTAAGGATCTTGTCAATTTTATCTTTCATGTTAAAATCGTCTTCAAGCATCTATAGTTATTGGCCAATTAGCATATACATTAAAGGTGGTTGTCAAAACAGAAAACAAGTGTCAAAACAGAAATAAAAGTTGTCAAAACAAAAATCAAGAGAAGTACAGAACGCACATTTTTTGATAATTAAACTTGTATTTACCATTTCGTTAGCGGAGCAATAAGTCTTATAATTGTTTTCCAGCATTTCCAAAACGCTCTGAGTCATGAAATTACCTCTGATCAGCTTGTTTTTTCTTAAAAAGGCAATTCGAACCAATCCATCCCACTCATCAAAAGCAATTGGTGGAGGTGGGTTGATTGGTTCAAGCTTAACAACACTACTCTCGACCTTTGGAGGAGGCTTGAAGTTGTTTTTTCCTACTTTCATGACGTGGGTGACCTTGGCATACAGCTGGACATTTACCGACAGTCTGCAGTATAGAGAGTCACCAGGTCTAGCTATTAACCGGAGAGCAAACTCTCTCTGGAACATAAGAACTGCACATCTGAATAATGGGCGATGTAGCAAAAGCTTAAAAGTAAGCACTGATGAGATTTGGTAAGGGGTGTTAGATATACAAACGTCAAAATGGGGAAGCGTCTGCTTCATCACATCTCCATTCATGATCTCCAGTTTCCTTTGGTACGGCCTAAATCAAGTCAAAATTCTCGGTTAGTAAATTGTTTTCACTGCTTTAATTGTTCGTTAGTTCCATTGCTTTATACAAACTTTTTTTGTTGCATTAACTTGCACACCCAATCTGTTCTCCTCATTTATCTTGCTGTAAGATAAAAGGGTTAGCACTCGTATGTTTTTATTTCAATCTGAAAATCGGGTTACCCTTCTTGGACTCTCTTTGTCAACTCGGCAGCCAATCTTGGATCCGCTTCACAAGCAATAACCTAATAAACACACCAAATACAAACCAGTTTGTTATTAGTATTACCAGAATTTGCTCTTGTTGCATTGTATTGTATTTTATCGAATTGAATATTATTTTATAGTAGTTTATTATATTTTATCGCATTTTATATTATTTTATAGTACTGTATTGAATATTGTTATTTATTTAATTATTGGGTACAGCGCAGGTGGCAAAATGGCAATTACCTTTTTTGCTTGTTCAAGAATCTTGACTGTTAAATTTCCTGTACCTGGTCCTACTTCCAATACAATATCTGTCTGCTTGAGATTTGCTTTATCTACAATTCCCTGGGAAACAAGCGGATTCTTTAGAATATGCTGGCCAAGATCCTTGTTGAACATTGGTCCAAAATGTCTGGATCCACTATCTTTGCCCGCTTTGTCTCCCTTCTCAGCACCCTTCTTCTTGTCATATGGCTTGCTTTCTGTTTTGATTGACTGTGGCTTGTTTTCAACATTCGCCTTTTCTTGTGAAGATTTCTTAAGCTGTCGTGATGATATTTTGGGCATTTTAACTTTACTAAATTTGGCTCGTGTTCTTGGCTTTTTACAGTTTGTTGAATCTGACTTACTTTTGAGTAAAGTTGAAATTTTTTAATGTTTTTATCAGGGCTATAAAACTACTTTCTAAACTTATAAAGTTGAAGAATAATACTTGAATAGTTTGAATTCTCAATTCTGAATCTTGAACTCTGAACTCTGAATTTCGAATTCTGAATTTTGAATTTTGAAATTCGAATTTTGAACTTTGAATTATAACTAAAACGAGAAAAGCACTCTAGTAAATGCTTTCGTTTTGGGAATTATAGTCAAACTATTTTTGATCGATTTCCATCTTAAATAAAAAAAAATCTAGAAAAAATTTAAAGAAAAAAAAAAGAAATTTTTTCAGCAAGTGGATTTGATATGTACATATTTGTTACAAATGCGTAAAATTTAGAAATATGAGATATACTATCAATCTTAATCAACGTTACTGAGGGATATAAAGTCGGTGTACTTGTGTACTGGTAGCAGCGTCTACTTGGAAATAAAATTGGAAACAAAAATGACAATGAAAACAACAATAGGAATAATAGTTTACCAAGCCCACCTAAACTCTGGCAAGGATTGTGAAGTTTTAGTAAAGTTGGGGAGAAATAACTGTTAAAATGGCAGTAATAAAAAAACAAGGTCAAGATCAAAGTGGGAAAATGAAAATAAAATCAGCCAATAGAAACAAAAAAAACTCCTTGATTGATGAATGACCAAAAGCAATTGAAACTAAAAACAACAATAACAATAAAATAAGGATATTGAAAATATAATTCAAACAAAAAGCGAAACAAATTTGAGAGCAAGAACTTGACATTTTGTTTTAAATACAAAAAGAAAGATAGATTGATCTAAACTAGAAAGGGGCGCAGATAGGTTACCATCCTAAACATTAACAAAGCCAGAGCCAGAGCAAATAAATAGAAAGAAAGGAAAAAGAAACGAGGTAGATTGTGCTTTTAAGAGAATAGGTGTAAAGCAACAAAAAAATAAATAAAAATGAAAACATCACAAGGCGAGCAGAGCGAGATTGATGGGCTGCTACTGAATGAAAATAGTCCCAAGTTTATGCTTTTTAGCCAGGAGGTGGGTGGTAATAAAAAGTTATACACTGAATCGGGTGAGGAGACGACGCAGGAAAGGGACATGGAGCTTGCAAGTTTTGACGAAAGAGGACTTGGGAATGTTGAAGAGAATGTTTGCGAAGTTGAGAGAGCAAAAAACAAAAGCGAAGGAAATATGCATGAAAAGGATGTGTTATTAGGGGGTTATGGGTACAATACAGACATAATGGAAGACGCTGGAGAGAACGGGTCGCCAAATACGAGGGATACGACAAAAGAGCCAAGCATGACACTAAAAAGGGTGTTTATGAGCGAGCATAGCATAAAAACGTTAGAGGATAAACACAAAAGAAAAAGGAAGTCAAAGAAAGTAGAGGGCTGGGAGAAGGATTTGTTTAGGCTGTACAAAAATATAGATAGAGGGCTGACAAGCAATGACATTGAGGTAAGTCGGCAGTAGGGGGAACTTTTGTTTTTCTTTGGTTGTTTGATTGTTTGATTTGGTTGTTTGATTGTTTTTCTTTGGTTATTTGATTGTTTTTCCTTGGACAAGAAAAAGAGCTGGAAGAAGAATAACCGTGTTTGTAGTTTCGGCAATAAGAGTAGAATACCGCCTTCAAAGCAATGGTGACTTAAACTAACAAAAGCAAAAACGGTGATGGTTGAGTAGAGACTGGTAAAACAGTATAAAGAGAATAGTGGAGCAAGAGGGTTTATACGTACTACGGGGATATCGCTGTGGGGATTGTTGGAACAGGAATCAGAGGTGATGGGCGGCGATTTGGAAGAAGAAGGGGTGAAAGGCTGGTGGGAGTTTACGAGTAAGATAGGGGTTGATTATAATGGAAAGCCATACAGCAGCAGGCTTATAGAAAGGATTATGGATGAAAAAAAAGAATTAAGCAGCAAGGAAGAGAGAGTGAGAAGCTGGATAATTCTAGACTTGATTGAGAGCAATTTGGACTCTGTTAACCAAGAGAATGTGGAGAGAATGGTTGACAAGACGTTGGAAAGCATAGGGGTTGGGCTGAGCATGGAAAGGTGTGTGGACAAAGCTGTGGATATTTTGTATAGACTGTGTTTAGTGATAAGGAAAAACAAAGGCAACGAGTTTGGCGAAGAAATGGTGACAAAACTGGATGAAAAAGTCAACGAAAAGATCAGAACAATAGCAACAGAAATAGTGGACATATTGGTCGAAAGTAATAGCAATAGCAATAGCAATAGTAGTACTGATAAATGGGAACAGCAAGAAATGGCTATTTTATTGGGCCGAATTCAGATATTGAGCAAGATGATTGGATTTTGGGAAAGCGGGATGCAGTCGATAACGCAGCATAGCAAGTATAGTAAATTGCTGCGGTATGTGATTGGGTTGTTGGGAGCCCCGTTTAGAGGACTGGTTAGCGGGAGTCTAAGGCTGTTAAGCCAGGTATTGTTGGAGGGGTATGAGCCAATAGATGGAAGCAACACAAAAATGATGAACAGCTTGTCATCGAGCTACCCATTGACGCGGCTAATGGGGGCAAAACTGTTTGATTCCAGCCATTTAAAAAGAACGCTGAATTTGATTTGCGATTTGAGTTTGACATGTTTTGGAAAAAACAGCAATGCGAGTAGCAAGCCAGACAGCGAAATGTTTGGTGGAAAAGTTGACCACGAGTGGAAAGAGACCAGCCATGTCATTGTTGACGTTTCGGTGGTGATAAAGCTGTTGAGTAAAAGAAAAGAGACGTGTTTTTTAATGAAGGAGAATGGAATCAAACCTGAAATGGTCAGACATTTGGTTGACCAAGTGACAGTGGACAAGAGACTGATCAAGCCAGTAAGATTCTAGAACAATTTTTGACACCTGAAACTTGATTTAATTCACATAAAGTAAAATGGTGTAAATGCAAAACATATATTAATAAATGAATAGAAATATAAATTGACAAGTTAATAAAAATAAATATTGATTAGGTACTGGATATATTAAACTCGCTCATGGATACCATCAGTTATACAAAGTCACAGAGCTTGTATGAGATGTTGTTCAAGTCGACAGTAGAGTCGGAAACCAACACAATAATAAGCGAGGTGGTGGATATGGTGCTGGGGACAATAGAGGAGATTCCGTTTATGAGATCGGAGCCTATGCATTTGCAGAAACTAGTGACCAAAACACAGTTGTCAAATGACCCAAACCTTTGGGTGCAGGCTTCGTCAACGGAAACAAATGGCGGGTGGTGGTTTGAGTCCCGAACCAACCGAGACTTGTCATCGGAGTTTGTGGCCAAGGTGATTGAAATCGACTCTTTGCCTATTGAAGAGGATATTGAGGAAAAGGAGTCACTGGCTAAGGATGTGGCGCTTGCTTCAGGTTCGGTGCTAGAGCCGTTTTTCAAGACATTCAAGTGCCTGCTAAAAAGCAAGTCGGCTGCCTCTATGGTCAGCGTAATCAGAGAGATTCTGTGGACCGCCAAGCCTGTGCTGGAGTGGGTTAAATCGGTTATTCAAAAAAGCAGCCGGTTCTCGCTGGCCTGGATTTGGTGGCTGACAACTCTGGGTCTTGAACCATTTTCCTACCCAAACACCAATAGTCTTGTCAATAACAATACCAATTGCCTTATTAACAACAACAACCTGATTCCCATAAACCTTTTGAAAGAGTCTGTAGACTACAAGGACATTTATCCCTACCTAGGCCTTGACCTATACCTACTGCTGTGGCCAACCGACTATTCTGTTGAATGGCCAACTGACTCGAACGCTTGCCAACAAACTCCTCCAGTCAAATTAAACAGCTCCCACAGCTTGCTAGTAACAAGCACCCTAGCTGCATATAGGATCTCAGCTGAACTGGTGTATCTATTCGTCGATACTGCATTTAACTGTGTCAAAAACGACCAGTTTGGTTTGTATACTGAGATTTCCAAACTGCGCAAAACCTCGCTGAATAAGCTGCAGGGTTTGTTTTTTTCTATTCCCTCCAACTTGGGCTACAAATCCACCTATTTTCTGTTTTGCGGCCCACAAGAACTCGACAAATCTTCCAGCGACATTAATAACAGCTGGGTTGTTTTGGTCGAAACTGTCAAAAGATGTCACAGCCTGCATTGTGCCTCTTTGGATAATGTTTCCATCCATTACTCTGAGTTTGCTAACCAGTTGAATGCTGTCAACAAAAAAAACAGACGTGAAATTGAGGATTTGCGCTCTGCTGTCGTCAAATCCAATGCTGCAAACTCCAACCTGCTTGAAAAATACAGCGATTTGAAAATCGAGTATGCAAATTTGACAGCATTAAACTCGTCAAACTTACTAAGCCTACAACACACCGAAAACAACCTGAACCAACAAAACGATAGATACTCTGCCCTTGACGATCAGCATAAAAGGTACGGTACTTTTCTAATTTTATACTTGTGCTTTTTTTTTTTTTTCACTGAAACATATATTTAACTTGATTATAAATTGTTTTGACTGTTAAATTAAAAATTCGCCTTTAAATCTGGCAATTTCAATCTTGTAATAAAATAGCTTGTTGGAATCATACAATGATTTGATTGAAAAACTCGGCGAATCGGCTAACCAGAACACAATTCTAAACCAGAAGCTGTCCTCACAGGCTGAACAGCACCAGCTTGAACTAGGAAAAATTTCTGATGTATTGCTGGAGTCGCAGTCAAAAAACAGCGAGCTGAACACCGAGTTGGGCAAAAAGAACCTGGAAATCTCATCTTTGGTCCAAATGAACGAAAAACTCGCTGATTTGTCAAACCAAACCTCCATAAAGCTCAAAAATAACGTCGACATTATCAACAGGTTCATTGGCTTCACCAGCGATCTGAACGGGTTTGTTAATGAAATTGACTCGGAGTTCTCTAACATCCCACAAACCCAGTTTCAAAGCCCAAGCAACTCTACTTTTGACTCTGAATCTCAATCCCAGTCTCAATCCCAACCCCAATCCCTGTCTCAGTCACAGTCTACTCCACAGCCTTCGACTCCGGACCAAACCACCAACAACGACAGTTCTTCGGGTGGCAGCAACTGCCAACTTGGCGTCCAAAGCTCTGTACTGCTATAGATCCAAACGCCAATTCCAGCTAGATTTCTGTTTTGTTTTTTCTGTTTACTTACAACTTGGACCGCATATTCCTCTTTTACCCCCCAATTTTTATGTTATTTACAGTACATTTAATTTAAGGATTGAAAAAAGCTTGGCAAAGTATACTATAAACATGGCGTTCTTTTCTTTTATGTAATCGTATTGGATTGGTAAAATTTTTGAAGAATTTCAATATAATCGACTTTAATGCTATAAAGTCACTAAAACATCACTGCGAAGCACAATCCCTTTTTTCTATAAAAAGTATGCCATTATCAATAACATCACCAACTGTAACAAAGCACGGCTAGTGTTTGAGTTAGAACCTGACGTGGCAGCGACTGTTTTTACATTCGAGTACATCTCTGAAGTCAATAGGAATTTCCCTCGTTCCGTGCTAGTAACTTGTGTTATCCAGTCCATAAAATAATAAACGTGGGTATAATACGTAACACTTCCTGGACTTCCGCATTTGTGGAGCTTGTACTTCCTAGAAGAGTTTCCCATGCTGATGGCGCCCATAAGAAGTGTTTTTCCGTACATTTTGTATATCAACGGTCCACCTGAATCACCATAACAGGTATCCTGACCGTTCTTGTTTAGAACGCAGATACTCTTGTTGTTGCCTTTTCAGTGGCTGTTTAACGACTTGCAGTTTTTGTCTGATGAAACGTTCAACTCGACCTGATTCAAAAGCACAGAGGCCGTTGCGTTTACTCCATTTACTGTGGCTCCCCACCCCGCTGCTATCACCGGCATGTCGTCAAGTATTTTGCCATCAAATATAGTCACGGGGCTGGCCACGCTGCTATGGACCGGACGTTCTAGTATAATCACTGCAATGTCGTTTTCGTAGGTCTTCCCGTTGTATTCCGAGTGCATGACAACTTGCTTTGAGACAAGCTTGGTTGGGTTGTTCATTATGTTTTTCACGCTTCCTGTTGATACAATGACTGTTTCAGGAATTGATGCGTTTACCCCGACTTTGGAAAAGCAGTGGGCTGCCGACACAACGATTGACTCTTGGATCAACGACCCTGTACAGTACTTTAGCCCATTTGTCCTAATTGCAATCGACACTGCAAACCCAAACTCCTGCAGCTTTGCTCTTGTCCCGTTCACAATCCGTGCGTTGCTAGTTAGTTTAAAAACATCCTTTATTTTCTCTATTTCGTCCACCCCTGAAGAGTCGAGCTTTACGGAACCTAATGTCTGCTCTGCGTTGTTTGAAAATTTTATTTCCACGTTTTCTGCTCCTATTTTCTTTTGTATACCAGCCACCTTGCTGTTTGGCATCTCATTATTTGGAATCTCATTATTTGCCATCTTATTATTTGCCATCTTATTGTTGGACAAGCTAGCAGCCACCAACATCAAAGAAATCGCCCCAATAATTGCTAGTTTTGATGTTTTCAAGATGGAGGTGATCATTTTTACTAACTGCGGCAATACGTGCTTGTGTGCTTTTGCTTTACCTTGCTTTTTTTGTTTGATTGGGGATTTTCTATCTTGTTTTGACGTGTTAGTACAAGTATTTTTTAATGCTCTTATGTATATACCACCACTGTGTTAATTAAACCCCTTGTTCTATTGAAGAAAACTACCAAAGCTTGGCTCTTTCTTGTCGTAAATCAGATTCATAAAGTCAAGATTGGAATTCATTAAAACAAGCCAGAGTACATACATGCTTTTTTTTTCGCAAGCAAAACACTCTGATCGCTTAAATGAAGCATAAATAACTTGCTTTTGTCTGAGGAACGCATTTCTTGATTGTTTACATTGAATATGTGTTGGTACTACCGGCACTTTGATACAATTTAATTGTTTTGATCGTGTGAAACACTTGGAAGGCCAAGTCAGCATAAACAATCCTAACTGGTACTCCAAATTTTTAACCTTAACAGCATCGTATGACTGGGTACTATTTTTAATGTTTCCAAATTGCTGGTTAGCATCTTCCAACTAAATTTATGGATTTTTTATAATCAGAAGTTATTATTTACTGTGAATTTAAAGTTTATTGTTTAGGCCAATCATTTTGGTATAAAAATACAGTTGCTAAATTCACCATTTAATAAGCAAAAGAGCGAGAAAAAGTAAACGGACTATAGCCATCGACAACCAAAAAGCTAGCAGAGGAACCCAGCGTGTCTATATATATATCTATATTCTGGTACTATCCAGGCTACACAAGACTATCTGTCAGTGCTTTATCTGCTCGACAATTCAAAAAAAAAAAATCATAGTTTACTCTAAAATACTGTTCTTTAGATTGATAAATGTAACCGCTATTATTTTTGAAAATAATAAGCTGTAACACAGATAAAAAATAAGAATTAAGGATAAAATAAAGTAAGGAGCCACAGAAAACGACACCAACAATCTATATACACAAATTTACAGCTATAAACTAACAATAATTTTAAATGAACCACAACAAAACTGGCCATGTCAAAACAAGGGGGAATACCAAGCTGAGGAAGCCGAGAATAGAATTTTTTGGTGCGCCTCCTTCAACGCTTTTGATTTTCATGTAGCGGGCCTTGGGACGTATGAGCGATGATTTCTCTATTTCTGAAGTCTGTGATATCCAATCAATGTAATAGTGGACATTTGTAAAGTAAGTAGCGCTTCCTGGCAATCCGCATTCATGCGATCTCCTATCTTCTGATGAGTTGCCCATACTAGCAATTCCTAGAAGGAACAAGTTTTTGTTGGATTTGAAGACTAGCGGGCCTCCATAGTCGCCATAGCAAGCATCTTGACCTATCCTGTTTCGTATACAAATGCTGTGGTTATTGTTGTCCATCCATTGATCGTTTAAGGATTTGCAGTTGGGCGAAGATGAGATTTTCAATTGTACTACGTTTAGACTTTCCGATGCAGCTATTTTTTTGACTCTGTTGGTACCCCAGCCCGCGGCCACTACGCGCATGCTATCTTCTATTGTACCATCAAATATGGCAATTGGCGTGGCGATATTTGCTGGCACGGGGTTTGCTAGAATAATTAAGGCAATGTCATTCTCGTACGTATCGACTTTGTGTTCAGGGTGGATAGCCACGCGCTTGACAGCCAGCTTATCGGGGTTGTTTACAACGCTTTTTTCGCTCCCAACTGAAACACTGACAAATTGGAAAATAGGAGTATTGCTGTCAATATTGTCAAAGCAGTGTGCTGATGTTACAATAACCGTGTCGTTTATAAGAGCTCCTGTGCAAAACTTAAATTCCGGCGAGCTAATTGCAATTGAAACAACGTACGAGAAGTTGTTGATGCTTGCCGGTTTGGTGTTATTATACATATCCATATTAAAAGACTCTGAATCCAACAGTTTTGATACACCAGAAATGGTTTTTGTCATGACGGTGTCTGCTACTGCAATGTTTTCCGATGTCTCCTGTGAATAGCATGTGTTGGTGTTTAATTGCAAAACACTCAACACCAATAGTAGTTTTGATTTAGAGCATAACATTGACATTTTTCTTAATCACTGCCTGGCTTTTAAAACTCTGCTTGCAAAAAAAGACTTGCTGTTGGTGATTTTATCACTTTAATCCAACTATTACTTTAGAATAATAATCGATTTGGAACTTTACTTTTTTTTAAAAAAAAACGAGCGACTAAATTAAAGATAATTTTAAATTAACTGGTACATTCTGGATTGTTATATACTTGATGAATGTTAAAAGCAATAAGTGTTATGAGCACTGTTATGAGCACTGTTATGAGCACTGTTATGAGCACTGTTATAGGCACTGTTATCGGTGTTCGGTAGTTTTACAATGATTACATAATGATGTGACAATTCAGAGGTTAATATAAATACAGGTCCATCGAATTGGGTTTAAAGTATGCAAATACAGCATTGGTGTTCTTGGCTTGTATTGAGTTCTAAATATATACTTTTGAATAGAAATCGATCCTATTTGCATCCAAACTTATCCGAATCTCATATCGAATTAAAAGGCGTTGAAACTAGTAATAGCGAAATGTCAGACTATTACTTTATTATTTTTTTGTTGATTCGGGGGAGGGGGGGGGGAACTAAATAGCTTACTGGCTACTATTTTGGTAACTTTGACTTGTAAAATAGCGAGTTGTTTAGTGGAATTGAAGGTTTGTAGGAGCAGCACTCTAGTTTTCTAGTATTTGGCGCTTCGAGTAAGGTACAAAGTCAACGTGAAATATTTGGTTCCAATTATTTAAATCCCACCAGCTTGTGTTGACTTTGCCAAGGAGTTCAAGCCGAATAAGAAGCGATGTTCTGTTACGCTTTGTTTTTTCTATCATTAATATTGTGATTCGTTGTTTTTTTTCGTTTTTTTTTATTACTGTGACCAAAATTGTCATGCTACCTACTCTTTTAATGGTCGTTGTAAATAAACGTAAAAATAAAGAATTCCAGCAAACTTGATTAGTGTTATTTATAAACCATTTGACTGTTTAAGGTTGGAAATCAACAATATGCTGTCAGTAAAAAAGCCGATCATCGAGCTTTGCGGATTGAGATATCTTGCTGGTGTAGGATTTGTGATGCAGTTAGCTTGTATATGTTCTAAACATAAACTGTATCATTCCATGTTGGTAGTAGGGGAAGGTAAAAGATGCTGTTTGTTTGGAAAACGTGTGTGTGGTTAGAAAGGATGGTAAACTTGATTTTAAAATAACTACAAAAGCAAAAAAAAAAAAAAAAAAAAAAAAAAAGGAAAAATGCAAGTTTGGGGATATTTAGCACATTTATGTAAATGGCAAGTGGAAAGATTTAGAAGTGAGTGCGAGACAAACCAATAGCTGCGATTTGTTTCATTCTTCTGAAACCAAAACATGATGTGTAAAGTAGAAAAAGTAAGATGTAGCATAAGGAAAAAAAAGAGTAAACACAAGCCTAAACTAGAGTATTAAATGGGAGATTGTGTGACAGCAGCCAGGTACAGATTTGGGCTTTAACTGCTGAAAAGTAGAAGTAATTGGACGGGGATTAGTAAGATGGTGGGCTGGCAAAAATTAAGTGCGTTTAAAGAAATAGAGAGAACGGCAGAAATGAGTTAGAGCATGTAACACAATTAACATTGGCTTTAGTTGATCGATAGAAAAAGTGGGTAGAAAACGTGGATAGGAATAGTGGCTGGGTAATGTTCTGGTGTGGGGAGATAAGAAGGTTGAAGGCAAATAAATCAGTCGATTGGGACACATTGTGTTGAAGAGAGTCAATCAAAGTTACGAGCACGTGGTTGCAAACAATTAAACAATTGTAGAGTGGAAATCAAGCGGCATAAAGGCAACAAATAGACTATTGATTTATCCACGCACAAAAAAAAAAAGGCAGAGAGGACAAGGACGGGAACAAGAGTAAAAGCTACTGGTGATGCAAGTATATGGAAATCGTTGAACAACTGAAGTCAAGGAGAAAAAAAAACTGAAAAAAAAGAAAAGAATTGGGCAAAATCAATAAAGAGGTTGAGTGGTTCTGGGAGGAGGGAGGTGAGGACAATTAAACAGTCAAGAGAAAGTGGCGGATATAATCTGAGTAAATCAGGTAAATAAGAAAAAGAGCAAATAAAGGGAGATGGTTAAGAGAGTAGGATGTGGGTGGAGGCAAGGAAGAAATGGGGCAAGGCGAGGAATAACAAGTTTGACTAGGGAAAAAAAGTTGGGAGAATCAAATTGTCAATAATAATAAAAAAAAAAGAGAGGAAGAAAAAAAAAGAGTTGGATTTACAGAAGGAGTAGAGTGAAAAACTGCGAATTGAAACGAATTAGGAAACTGGGAGGATAGAAGTGAAAGAAAAGGGTAGGAAATCCAAATTAGGGCAAATGGGATAAAAACAAGAAGATAAGAGCAGGATGTAGATACAGTGAAAAAAGGTGGTGAAAAGCTTGACGAGTATTAGTTGTTGCTGAATGTAATAAAGGCAACGTGGGGAGGATGAGGGATGGAGATGAGGAAATGGGGGATGAGAAGGAGGGAGGGATAAATTGGAGAGGATAAGGTGAGGGAAACAAGTAAAACCGATTTAGGAAATTGTAGAGGAGAAAGAACGGCAAATTAAACGAAAAAGATGAAGATGGCCAATGGGAGAGAGTGATAAACTATCACAAATTGAATTAAGACGAAGGATTTGAGCGAAAAGGTAAACAATTAGAACAAAAAGTAAAAAGATAAATAAAAAAAGGTAAATAAGAAACAAAGGTCAAGGCCAAATATACAGTAAATAAAAAAGTGGCAATAAAAGAGAGAGAAAAAAAAAGTGGGATTTTGGAGAAAGAAATAGAAAAACAAAATAAATTGAAGAAAAGAAAGAAAAGTAGAGAGTAAAGGTATAAATAAATGAAAGGGGAAAGGATAAATAGTAGCAAAGGATAGATAGATAGATATAAATGGATAGGTGACTTAAAAAAGAAAGAAAAGGAAAGGAAAGAAAGGGAAAAGAAAGGAAAAGAAACAGATAGAAGAAAAACAAAACAAAACAAAATGGGGGAAGCTTATAACAAGAAGGAGTTTGAAAAGGGGCAAGTGGGTAGGATAACAGAGAATTTGACAATGGCACCTTCGACATTGATGGCGCTGAGTAAAAACAAGGTGAATAATCGAGTAAAGGTAAAGATAAGGAGGCAGGGGAGAGGAGAAGAGAGAGCAGAGGATAGTAGAGAGTTTAGTACAGAGTCGGAACAAGAGCAGGAACAGGAGCAAGTGCAAGTGCAAGTGCAAGTGCAAGAACAAGAGCAGGAGCAGGAGCGGGAGCGGGAGCGGGAACAAGAACAAGAACAAGAACAAGAGCAAGAGCAAGGGGAAAAGAAAGAGAACAAGATAAAGGGTAAAAAAGGGGAGCAGTTGAGGACGATTGAGGAGAGTGAAATAGAAGAGGAGGAAAAGGAGAGAGAGAAAGAAAAAGAAAAAGAAAGTATAGAGAGTATAGGGAGAATAGAGAAAAGAGAGAGTAAAAAAAAGAGGGGAAAAGTGTGGCAAGAGTTAGAGTTGGGAGGGGAGAAAGTGTTTCCAAGAAGAGGATTTACGGCAAAGGTGCATGGGGGGAGTGTATACTTGTTTGGGGGAAAAGTGGATGGAGAGTTGAGTAATGAGCTGATACAGATGGAGGTGAGAAAGGATAAGGATAAGGATAAGGATAAGGATAAGGATAAGGAGAAAGAGAAGTATTATGGGAAAATAGTGGAGGCAAGAGGAAGTAAACCGGGAAAGAGGGAGGGACATGTATCGGTGTTTATAGGGAGAACGATGTTTGTGTTTGGGGGAGAGTTGGAGAATGGGGAGTATGACAGGAATATATATGCGTACAATGTGGGGAACAGGCAGTGGTACCAGGTACCGGTTAGTGGGAGGGAGATCAGGGGCAGGAAGGGGCACAGCGGAGTGTCAATAGGGTCGAGTATGTATGTAATAGGAGGGACAGAGAATGGGGAATATTTGGGGGATGTGGTGGAATTTGATGTACGGGTGGCGGCGAGTGCGGGGCCTCAGTGGACGTTTTTGGGGAAAGGTGAGGGGAATGGGGAGGTTGAACAGGGGGAAATGAGGGGGCCTTGCGGGCGAGCAGGACATTCAAGCGAGGCGAGTGGGGACAAGATATATGTGTTTGGGGGGATGGATGGGGAGCAGGTGTTCAACGACATGTGGGAGTTTGACATCAAAACGAGGAAGTGGAGCGAGGTGGAGATGGAGGGACAATTGCCACCAGCGCGGTACGGCCATGGAACAGCGATGGTTGGGGACACAATGTACGTGATGGGCGGACGATCAGCTGATGGAAACGCCATTTTCGACTTTTTTGCCTATAAACTCGCGAGTCGGCAGTGGTTTACGTTTCCTCCACAGACAATGAAGTGGCCGCACCGTATCGACCCGATGCTGGTTCTTAATGCCCACAGCCTTATTCTTTTCTCTTCAAATGCAACAGCCCGTCCAGACCACAACAAAGTTTTTATTCTTGACACTAACAAAATCAAAATAAAATCCGAATCAAATCCCGAGACAAATCCCGAGTCATTATCTAAAAATCCCGAGTCGAATCCCGAGTCAAATCCCGAGTCAAAATTTAAAAATGAAAATTTCAACCACACTAATAACACCACCAACAGTAATCGCAGATCTACCGAAACTACAATAGTAGTAAACGCGTCAATATCAGACATTGGCAAAACGTCAAAAGCAAGCATAATAGAAGAGTATGTACAGCCAATCAGAGCCAACAGCAGTATTAGCAGTATTTCCAACAAACAAAAGACTGGGCTACATGTTCGGACTTTTCAAGGCGACAGAACAAGAATAGAAACACAAGCAATTAGTCCAAAAGGATTGGCTTTAACTTCAATTATATCAGGTGACTTGAAGAGTCCACTAATAATCA
Organism: Capniomyces stellatus; assembly: GCA_001661515.1. NCBI lineage: Eukaryota > Fungi > Kickxellomycota > Harpellomycetes > Harpellales > Legeriomycetaceae > Capniomyces > Capniomyces stellatus. The sequence continues at coordinate 29,991 of LUVW01000025.1, forward strand.
CCACCACCACAAATACTAGTAATAATAACACTAGTAATAATAACACTAGTACTAATAATAATAATAATACTAGTAGTAATAGTAATAGTAATAGTAATAGTAATAGTAATAGTAATAGTAATAGTAATACTAGTAATATTATTGAAAATAATGGGGTTGGTTATGAAACTAAAGTAATTAAACGACCTTCTCATCCAACAAACATAAACACTAAAAGTTTGGATGATATAATCAACAACTACAACAACTATAACAGCAATTATAGTAATTATAACAGTAACAATAATAATAGTGGTGGTGGTGGTGGTGGTGGTGGTAGTAATGAAAAGTTTCTTACTATCCAACTGCGAAACAGAATGTCAACAAACATGACAAACAAGTACCATTACAACAGCGGTGTTGAAAATAGCACCGGAAGCAGTGTGGAAAAGGGGCAGGAAACAGCTGGAAAGGATGTGATGATTGGTGGAAAACAGGTGGTGGGGAACACGAGGGCAGGAATGGCCACTAATTGGACACAGCTGAGCGAAAAGTATTGCGAATCAACCAATAGAAAGAGCAGAAACGATGAAAATGGCCAAGAAAACAAGACAAAAGAGGAAATTGATAAGTTTGAGGTGGTGAAACGACTGGGGCTGGAAGTGGAGAAAATGAAAAAGGAGTTGGGGGAAAGTGTGGAGTTGGCAGCGGAGAAAATAAAAAACAGCGAAAAGGGACGTAGGCTGGTACTTAGTGAGGCCATCTACCTCAAGGTCAAGTGCAAGGCGATGGCACAGAACAACGTGGAACTGGTGGGCAGCATCAACCAGCTGCGGATAAACGAGCTGGAGAAACAGCTGGCCAACTCGATCAACGAAAACGAGGCGCTCAGAAATCACATGGCCGAATCCAACAACAATTTGAGGCTGGCCCAATCACGTGCTGATGAACTGCGTGCCGAACTGCTCGCCAATAAAGTCCAGCTGACCTCCATCGACTCCATCACTGCTCAGCTCCACGCCCAGTCTGCCCAGATCCAAGACCTCAAACTCCTCCACCACGCGCGTCTCTCCGATGCCCAAGCCTCTCTCAGAGCCTCAATTGCCGCCTCTGAACGCGCTGACCGTCTGCAGGCCATGTACGATCTTTCTACTTGTCAATATGACCAGCTCCACTCTGAGTTTCTTCACCAAAAGTCTGCTAACCAGCTTCTAATAGCTTCAAACTCCCACCTCCAAGCCTCCCTCGACGCCCTACAGCTCGACTACGCCTCTGTTCTTGCCCAGCTTGAGTCACTTCCTGTACGTACACACCACTCCCCATCCACTCATCTGTGTACACATTCTACCACTAAATGTACACACTCTGCCACATCTTGTACATCGTGTACACATTGTATCCCCGCTTCTGATGCCGACCTGCCCCTCGTGTACTTGGAAACTCAGAACTTGCTGTCTGCCTCCACAATGCTTGTTCTTGGTCTGCGCCAGAGTTTGGCCCAGTCCAACCGCCGACGCCTTGACTCTGACTCCCAGCTGCTGCTCAACAACAGAGTTCTTGCCAACATTATGTCTAAACTCCACTGTTTTTCTGACATGTTGACCAACATCCACTCCAAGATTTCTACCCCTATTTCACCTCCCGTCTCCAGTACCCTCTCCAGTACCCTCTCCAGTACCCTCTCCAGTCCCGACAGCGAATTGCCAGTCTTTATTCTTTCGTTAATTGACCTTTTAAAGTCTACTATTTTCGAGTTTGAAGCCGATATTTCCAGTCTGAATCCCCACTACTACAACCCTCGCTTTGTTCAGTCTCCAGACTGTTCTGTCCCTCTGTTTTCTGATGCCACTAACAACTCCAGCGACGAAACCATCAAACCTAAATCCAAATCTATTTCTCATTCCATCAACAGCTCCATATCCAACATCAACAATCGCCTACCTCTTTCTGATCCCCTTATTGCTGATCACCACTCCAATAATCCCAACATCAACTCCAAATCTTCCCCTGTTCTTGCTGACGATTCTCCTGCCACTTTAATCAACTCCAATTCTAGCGAGTCTGTTGATAACTTGTTTAATTTGGCTGTACATTAATTTTTTTTTTTATTTCTACTCTCCCTTCTTTTTTTCATTTATCTTGTCATGTTTTTTTTCTTCTTTATAATGTTAAATAATCTGCTACTTCTTTATTACCACTTTTTCCCCGCTTTGGTTTACTCATTACCCAGTTTTTTATTCCCAAGTTTAACGGGAATAACCTGCCGTTTTTCTTTTCTTTTTGTTTGTTAATTTATCAACATGCATTTGCGCGTTTCTTTTATCATTGTTCAACGGGGCTGGGTAAAAAAATTATATATACAAAATTAAAGTTAATAATGATGCCTTTTGTGACTTTACTATATTCATAAAACTCCCTTTGTTTATTATTTACCTGGAATTTGGTAATTGCAATACAACAAGAATTTCTACTAATTCACCAATTTCATGAATAATAAATATTGGCCATACTGGCTTTTATACTTTGATTGGCTCTACGTTTTATTTTATATTGCTTTTTTATTTCTTTTCAATGCTTTTCAACACTTTTCAATACTTTGTTTTTTCTGGATAGGTTGGTTAGTCTAACAACGCTGAGTAAAAGCGTTAAATTAATTTGTCATGCAAAAAATAAATACAATAATCTTTTAAAATTAAAATTAAAGAAATAATTAGAAAGAAAAGCCGAGTAGGTTCTAGTTTAACCATAGTGAATATTAAAGTTTTCTTTTTTTTTTTTTATCTCAAAATCAGCCATTTAATATTCTGCTCTTTTATTTATTTATTAATTTATTTATCGGATATGTGGTTGTTTTGATTGGGTTGTTGGTGTAATGTACTCTCGTTTTGTAATTTGAATGGTTGGGGGAGGAGAAGGGGGGGGGGGG
>LUVW01000025.1:32907-62869 GCA_001661515.1 Capniomyces stellatus
GGGGGGGGGGGGGGGAAGAGAGAGCGAGAGAGAGGGGAGTGAGAGATAGAGATGGAAAGTGATTAATTTTTTTTACATTTAACCTACTAGTATTTTTCTATTTTTAACTGTTTGTATTGTTGTTGAACTTGTTGGTGTGTGTGTATGTGTGTGTGTGTGTGAAATATTAGTAATAATAAAAAAACAAGTTAAAATAAAAAAAAACCTTAATACTAAACGCATTAGCCATCGTTTAATTTAATTTTATTTAAAGGGCAAAAAAAAAAGAAAAAAAGGAAAAATAATAAAAAGAAAAAGAAAAAGAAAAAAAGAGAAAGACGAATGAAATAAACATGTAAACAAATAAATAAGTAGGCCAATAAACTATTAACCAAATTAAGTGAATTCAAGTTAATAGCAATAATATATGAAAATAAAAGTAAAAAATTGAAAAAAAACCAAATTAATAAAGCATAATAAAACTCGAGTAATAAAGTTTAAGGTGTTTATTGTTATAAAAAAATATCGCCAACAAAGAATACTCTACCAAAGCTATTCGAGATTTTACTTTACTTTATTTTCTTATACTAGCAAAAAAAGTAAAATATACTCGATATACATCAAAAGTAAAATAAACAAGGAAAGCAAGAAAGCAAGAAAGAAAAGGTGCAACTCTTTTTTTTTATTTTAAAACCAGCTTATAACGCCCTGTGATAAATCCCAAACAGACATCATACGAGGTTAGTTGATAATTAAAATGAAAATAAATGAACAATTGTTCGATTTAAAGTTTATAATTTCCAATATCAATCATATTTGCTATTCTTGCCTTTTTTTTACCTTCTTGTTTGTTTTTGCTTTAAACGAGATTGAAAGGTAAAAGAAATAAATAAAAAAAGAACTGTAATAAAAGAAAGGACCGGTTGTAGATTTGAAAAGAACTAGATTATCGCTCACGCAAATAAAAGTAGCAACAAGAATAACTGGAGATTTGCTTACAGACAACATTCTTTTAGATACTAGGCATTGAATAGCAGCTATTTAATTTGAATGATAAAATAAATAAAAGAAACTACTAATTGAATCAATTCAGCCAAACTCCTAGCTGCTTGTAATTATATATATATATGTATTGCTCCATGTACCAACAAGAGTCTAAATACGTTTGTTTGAATGTATATATTTGTTTAAATCCAAGTAGAAAGGAAGACACTCAAAGCTAACTTCAAGAAAGAAAGCAATAAGAACGAAGTTTGATTCAATAATCATTTAAATTCTGGTGCCGTTTTTTTTTTCTTCTTTTTACTTTGAATTAAAAAAAAGTAAAGATATATTTTACCCACAGATTTAGCAAAGTATCGATTAACAAATAAAAAAAGGTAAATGTTCTAATATATATATAAAATCGCTACTATAAATACCGACAATGTTTTATTTCAGACCTTGAAAAAGCGACAAAAGCTGGAAAGAAAACAAGTGTGGAAAAGTAAACCAGATTGCCAATTCAAACTCAACTTGGAAACACCCGCACCAATCGCATACTCTACAAACACGCTACTTTCAACCGAAACGCTAAAACGGCGCATCAATAACAAAACAAACAAAATTTATTCTTTAACTTTACATACTACTGTCCATTATAGCCATAATACGCGATGCAGGCAATCAAATGTGTAGTTGTAGGAGATGGGTAAGTCCTATTTACCACTATCTATTTATTTCCTGTTTTATTTATTCTAGTTTCTGAAATACACACACAACTGGCTTTTATTGGTCAGTTTGGCTGGTCTTGCTTTTATAAATCGCCAAAAAAAAAAAAAAAAGAAACCCGAAAGAAGTTCTCTTCTCCTTTTGGTTTTACTTTGGGTTGATTCCAAGACTTGTTATAAAACTTATCTTGAAAAGCCATACTTGAAACCGATAGCAACATTGGCAGCTATATAATATATATATATATATATATAAAGAGATAAAAAGTCAATTGGTTTTTTTTATTCCACTTTCCAGCCAATCCAAACTTTACAGCTTTTAGCAATTATGAATGTGTATGCGTGTATAAAGCAGAGCAGATAGTCATTTATTTGTATGATTTGGTTTCAATACAATTTCAATGTGATTTAATTTAATTTTGTTTTTGTTTTGATTTTGATTTTGTTTTTGGTTTTGATTTATAGTGCCGTTGGAAAGACGTGTTTGCTGATTAGTTACACTACAAATGCCTTTCCAGGCGAATACATCCCCACAGTGTAAGTCCATAGAAAACCACCGCTTTTTACTTTACGTTGATTACAAATAGCTATAAGTGCCAAGAACTTGGTCTGAAATGTTTGTTATTTTGTATTAATCTGGCATGAACTGTAATCAAATGACATGACATTAATTGATTGATGGTTTTGGGCTTTGCTAGGTTTGACAATTACTCTGCAAATGTCATGGTTGATGGAAAGCCAATCAATCTTGGACTATGGGACACAGCTGGTCAGGAAGATTATGATCGTCTAAGACCGCTATCATACCCTCAAACCGATGTCTTTTTAATCTGCTTCTCACTAGTTAGCCCGCCATCATTTGAAAATGCCCGTACAAAGGTAAATTATTTTATATACAGAGATGGAAACACCAAACAGGACCAGTTTATGCAATGTCGTTAAAATGGTTGTTAAAATGATTGTTAAAATGATTATTAAAATGGTTGTTAAAATGATTATTAAAATGATTATTAAAATGGTTGTCAAAATGATTAATAATATGGTTGTCAAAATTAGTGGTACCCTGAAATAAGCCATCACTCTCCAAACATTCCTTGTATTTTGGTTGGTACAAAACTTGATCTTCGCGAGGATCCCGAGACTATTGAAAAGCTCAGAGAAAAACGAATGGCACCTGTTACTTATCCTCAAGGACTGCAAATGGCAAAGGAAATCAATGCTGTCCGTTACCTCGAATGTTCGGCCTTGACTCAAAAGGGGTTAAAAAACGTTTTTGATGAAGCGATTCGTGCTGTTTTAATTCCTCAACAGCCAGCTAAACGCGCTAAAAAGTGTACAATTCTTTAAATCAAACATTTTTTACTTTACTCAATCCAAACCTTATCTAATTCTGCTTTAATTCTATTTAATATCTTTAAATTTGATAACCGAACGCCTATTTTATTTTATATCCGCTCTTTCTTTCTCTTTTGCTTATTTTTTATTATTATTTACTTTGCCCATTACTTTTATTTTATTCTTTTCCTTTTGGATTTACTTTGTTTTAGTCAGCTTTATCAAAGCAATCAAAAGATGGAATAAAAGCAAATAGCAAGCATCGTTTGAGTATTATCCCACTTTGCTCCATTTTTTTTACTTTTATTTGCTGTTCTCGGTTTGCTTTAGACCGACTTAACCAACTGATTAGACCGACTTAACCAACTGAATCGATTGATTAGACTGATTGGAAATATGAGCTGGGTGTATTAATGGGGTTCTTGGTAGACGGGGGTTATAAATGATGGGACTATCTAGCAGATAGAGTTAAACGTCAGAGGGTGAGTTGGTGATTAGAATAAAACAGCCAAGAACAAGATTTTCCAAGATGAGTAAGCTTTTACTTCGAGTTGGCAAAAAAAAAAAAGGAGGAACTGATTTGATTTACTTGAATGGGTATATTAATAGTTTAGGGTTAAATTACATGATATTATATAATTTATTTTGTAAGAGCAGAGAGAAGAGGAGAAAAGAAACGAGTGTTATAATAGAAAGAGTTTGGAGTAATGAAGAAAAAAAAAAGGCTTGGAAATTTTAAAAGGGAAATGAGAATAATAAGTAGATTAATTTGGTATTAATAATGAGGAGGAAGAGGGACTTGAGGTTGTAGGAAAAGGAGTGAGGTTTTTTAGAGCCAAGCGAGAAAGACAAAATTAATAAATAATGCATGGGATTTTAAATGTATTGCATAGATTTTGTATAGTAAATTAATTGAACTGAGGTAAATTTCAATTCAAAATAAAAAATAAAAAATAAAAAATTCAAAATAAAAAATTCAAAATAAAAAATTCAAAATAAAAAATTCAAAATAAATAAAGCAAAATAAAATAAAATAAAATAAAATAAAATAAAAAAGTTAAAAAACCAGAATTTCAACGTTAATACGGGTTATTTCCAACATTCAGGGTACTATTTTTAAATTATAAAGAGAGGGAATTAAGAGAAGGATATAAATTAACGAGAGTATAAAGGAGAAATGGAAATAGCAATTTATAAAGGGACGAGAAAAGGGGTGACGTACCCAAAGCAAAAGCATGTAGATAGTAAGTAGAATAAAAGTGAATGTGTATAGATAGAAAAGATAATATAGAGAGGATATTAACAAAAGGACAATATTTTAGCACTAGTGAATATGAGCTGGAGTGGAATGTCGTTGAAGGGGTTTTTTTCGATATTACATGAGCGATTTGAGACACAGAATTGGGAGGTAAATAAAGAAGAGTAATAAAGAAGAGTAATGAATAACGAAGAAGAGAAAGGAAGAGTGAAGAAAGAAATAAAAAGCAAGAAATGACTTGTAGGTAGCAATGAAGGGGTTGATAATAGTGCATGCGATAATGAAGGAAGGAAATGGGGCAGAAATGTATAGTTATATAGCGGGAAATGAAAGAGCGATAGATATGAGTTTTTTCTACGACAAGACAGGATATCGAAGTAGGTTTGATTATTAAGAATGAATAAATAAATAAAAAAAGAAAAGAAAAGAAAAGAAAAGAAAAGTTAATAATGAGAATAACGATAAATGAATATATGGACTGTACAATAGGTGTGATACAGAGTAAAAACATACACGGGTACAGCAAGTACCTGGCAGAGAAGGCGAGGGTGTACAAGAAAGTGGGGATAGACTATGTGACGGAAAAGAGACCGGCTGGGTCGCAGATATACAGTGGGGAGGTAAGCGATGTGGGGTTTTTAATTCTGGAGGTCAACACGATTGAGAGGCAGATGGAGAAGGTAGTGGAGGTAGAGTTTGAGTACGAGTCACTGGACAACGACCTGGTAATGGTGGCGTACCGGTACATGATCCGTGAGTGTCTCAAGCTGTTCCAAGCAATGAACGAGGGAGTTGTGCGGATTCTGCAAGTCTTTTTCGACATGGATTTATTCAATATGAAAAAGGCTCTAGAACTTTACACTCGCTTTGTTAAGCTGACCCCCAAAGTCTCTGGCTTTCTTGCTAATGCCTCCCGCTTTGAACCTGTTCTTGGCTTTTCTCTGCCTCCCCTCAAACACACTCCGTTCACTCTTGTTGATTCTTTGCAGGCTCACATCGACCTCACCGATGCTGAACGTCACGCTGCCAGAACTGAGATTGCCCGCTCAAAAGCCCAGTCCCACTCCCAAGTCCAGCCTGCAAACATTCCCAAATCCTCAAGTCTTTTGAACCCCAATTCCACTTTTCAAAAAGTCCCCTTTTTAAAACTCAAACCTGAATTCTCTAATTCTAATCTCTCCAGTCCCCGCCCGAACCACCCGCAAAACCTCTCTGATTTTATCTCCCCAATGCACCAAAGTTCCCCCAATCCAAATCCCAATAATTTCAATCCAAATCCCAATAATTTCAATTCCAACTACAATCAATTCTTTTCCTCCCCAACAACCCCCAACTCTCTTATCAACAATCCTTTCACCACCACCACCACTCCTATCACCTCCTCTCTACCCAACAACCCCTTCATCACTCTTAATCCCACCCCCAACCCTACTCTTACTCCTACTCTTACTCCTACTTTTACTCCAAACCCCTCTTTAAATCACAACTATACTCTTGCCTCTACCTCCATTACTAATCCATTTGCCCCAACTCCAACTCCAAATACAAATACAACTTTAAATCCAACTTTAATTCCTTCATCTTATCATTACCCTTATTCTAACACCAACAACCCCAGTTTCTCCAATTCTACAAACTCTAATTTTGCTGATTTCAGCGTTTTTACTAAATAGCCTCTTTTACCTTTTATTCCTTATATTTTGCATTTATCATTGTATCACTAATGCTGTTCTTTATTATTCATAGCCTATTTATTTTTTTATTTTTTCTTCGTTCTTCTAATTTAATACTAAAACTTTCTATATACACCCTTATTTTAGTATGTATAAATAACCCACTATGATGAATCACTCTATATACTCTCTCTTATCCCTTTTTTATCCTTTTTTTTTTTTTTTCTGACGTTAAACCACAACTTTTCCTGGTTTTTATTTTTAATATACCATATAATCCTACTCGCACGAGTTTCCAAATTAAAATTTAGCTATTTGGATGCCATCCAAGTCTTCAATCCTATTAATTTATATTAAATCCAACCTCTTTTTTTATTTCGTTTTTAATATTTTTTTTTCCTTCTGTATTAATTTTATTCTCTATATTAACCTCACTATAGTCCTAACATCGCCATGTCCCTCCTCTTGTTATATATCTCTTCTAAAACTGTTTACTAAACTTTTACTACACCTTCAACTCTAGTTTACCATTACAAACGCCAATACTCCTGCTATAATCACACACAACATATATAACACTAGAAGTAAATATCCAACACACACACACAATCATATATTAGACATACACACACGTATATATATATATATATATCAACATGATTCAACGGTATGTATATTGATAGCATAACTCCCTTTCCCACTCACTACCTCCTTTTCCGTTTTATTATTATTTGTTTTTCACTTTTGAAAGTTCATTAAAAACACTGTACTAACTTATCTTTCAGGTTTAGGCTTCTCGTGCTGCAAGGCTCAAGCCTGTACAGATTGAAAAAGGGATATAGGCAAAGGTCGCCGCGAACAACTATAAACAGCCGTAAAAACTTTTTCCCAATATCACCCAACAAGTCCAAAATCAAGTCCAACGTCTACTTTTCTGACTACTTTTCCGTAAGTAACTTGTAAATTACCAAAACCATTTGTCTACATTTACCTGTTACCAATACTAACTCCACCTCTCACATATCAATGTCTATTTTTTCTTTAACTTTGGTTTTACCACACTAGCATCAGGATGAAGATAGTGTAAACAAGCTTTTTAAAAAAGTCAAAAATGGCAGGAAAACCTGCATCAAAATAAGAAACATCATTGCTGCCAGGTAAAATTAAATAATTCAGAGATAAACCATCAAGTATTGCTGCTTTATCTTGGATATAACATGTCGCATCTCTTGTAAACCATTGCCCTTGTTGGATCCATTACACCTTGTAACCTAAACGTTGGTTATGTGTTGTAGGGCCAAGTACGAAAAGCTGTATGGGAAAATGCTAATGAATCTATCAGACTATGATATCGGGTACAAGGAGATTGGGTAGGTTTATATTTTATTTATATACATATATATACTTACTTTTACACAATTGGAAAGCATTTATCTTTTCCACCTTGCATATACAAAACAACTAATCGTCACTGTCAGAGATGTACCAGCAATTTACCAACCGAGATCGACTAATTTTTCTTAAAAATTAATGAATATATAACATTAGGCTGTTGAAAAGCTCATTGTCCAGCTTTGAAGCAGAGTTGGGAAAGTCTGGTCTTTTCCATCTAAACCTGTCATCAAAGATTGCATCCGACCTGCTTGAGCCACTAGGCCAGTTTATCGCTCGCCAAAAGAATGTTTACGACATGGTAAGTCATACAGCAGTTTCAAAGTATTCGCTTCTTAAAAAAAAACACCACCACTTAACCCTTCTCTGATATCCCACTTGTAAACAAATAGTATTATGGCATGGCAAGAAAAAACAGAAAAGTCTTGGCAGCTCTTCAATCTCGACTAGTAAAAGTAAGTACCGAGCGTTAATAACATTCTGGTTTATCCCACATGTTTGTGGAATACAGATAAGTGTCTGAATTGTCGAGTTTAAGCATTAACATCGTAATTGTGCATTGTTGTGGTGATGATGTGGGGTGGTGGGGTATAGGCTACAAGCAAAAGGAAAAGCGACATAAAAAAACTGCTAGTGTACGAAGAGATCGCCAACGATTCACATGGGTTTCCAGGGGATAGAGTAAGTCTGCATAGCTGATATCATTACCGATATTTTATCTTTTACAAATTGGTGCTTTGCAGTCTTATCCCAGCTGTTTATTTATTTGTTGGAGTGTTTTTTTTTATAAAAATAAAGATGACACTAACAGTGTGTAATTGAATATTCATAGAACGTGACAAGGCTGGAAAGGACAGCAGAGGAAATCAAGATGGATGGTAATGTGACAGTCTAGTTTTGCGCTACACACTCTTTTTTACTATTATAAATGATACATGCTAACAGTTAGATTTTAATGAAATAAAACTCATAGAGGACAACATTGTTGAAATACAGCGGCTCGTCAACGACGCGCATCAAAACTGGTGTGGCAGTTGGATAATGACATGCGATGTAAGAGTGTTAACTAGGCTATTATGTTATTCTGTAGAAAAGCAAATAACAGTGTAAACATAATTCTGTGCTGATTTTACAAAGGCGTTCCAAATACTAGAGGAGCAGAGAATAGAACTGCTAAAAGTAACCGTTGTGGCATACACAGAAATGATATCGAGCGTGTGTCTAAATGAGGACAGAGTAAGTAGCGCCGCAATATCTGCTTTATGAATGGATGTTAATTGTGAGTAAATGATTAACAATTAGCGGTAAATGTTGTTTAGTCCATGGAGCAAAGCAGAGCTGAACTGGAAAAGCACAGCGTTCAAAACGACATTTTGGAATTCTTAAATTACGATGTCGTAGCACCCGACCAGTTAGGTAACTGTTGCTCATAATTTATACATTAATAAACACAGTGATTGTGCATATCGTGGGGACGCTATTATTTTATTTCTATTTTTTGTAAACAAGTCCATTCAAAACCGATGATATAATAACGTTAATAGATGAGACTATTTTGAAAATCAAAAACACAAACAAAAGACTGCAGAATATCCACAACGGGTTCAAAACAAGAAGAGGTGCAGCTGAAAACAATGGACAGACAGCAGAAAATGGCTACAACCAGAACGAACCCAAAGCACCAGAGATCCAGGATGCGAACCCAAAAGCAAATAGCGCATTTGATATTTTTGGAAAGTACAAGGACGAGCCGCTAAACGCAAAACCAGCGTTGGAAATTGGTGAACTAGACACATTCCAAAACAGCGAGTATAGCTTCAAAAGTCTAAAGAAGAACCTAAACTCGATAGTCGGCATGGACACTAGGAGCAAAAGCAAAACACATCAGGATCCTGCCATAATACAGCAAGGGAACATCGCTGTCAGCAGAAACGTGGAAATAGGAGGCAAACACAGAAACACAAAAGTGGAAGTCGGTAATCTGAATGGGATGGGGATGCCGGTAGACGGATCAAGACCAACACTCGAGTTAAGATCCAATGGCATGTCACCGGATTTTAAAAATGACAATATAAAAAGCGACAAACTGGCAAGGGGTAGTAAGAGCCCAATAACAAGCGGTGGACTAGACAAAGAGGCACAAACAGACAATATAGCCATCAACTCTAATTTTGTTGACGTTGAGAAGAAGTCACAAATAGTGAATAACAGTCCAGACGATGGTATCAGAGGCGGTGGTGGTAACGTAGGTGGGGGCTTAGTAAATGGCAACACCAAGCTGTGTAAGATATATAAGCCAAAAGCCGAATGTGCAAAAAGGACTAGAGATGTAATGACGGTAGACTTTTTCAAAGATTTTGGCAAAAAGATTACTGGTTCTAAGCCAGATGAGAGCACGCTAGCCAAAACAGATCGTGAGAACAGCAAAGTGTTTGTTCCAATGAGCGCTGAGGGTGCAGAAATGGCAAAGGGGACAAATGAAGGGAGTGGATTTAGGATTACAGGGGTTCTAGAGGAAGTTGAGTATCCAAAGAAAACAAAGAACAATGATAAAAACCAAATACTCACGCCTTCGCCATCTGAATCGCCAAAGCCATTCGCAAGCATGGTTAAAAAGGCGGTATTTAGGACAAAACCAGTAAGCAGCAGCCCAAGACCCAAGCCACAGGCGGAAAGAACGGGGGAAATCAAAAGCAACGCGCCAGTATTGCAACTAATATTTATAGAGGCCGCAGAAAATAAAAGCACTATTCACAACACAAAGGCCAACACTAGCTCAACTAGACAAAGAGCCAACAGCGTGTATGTCAAGCCGTATGAGCCGGATTTGCTGAGCGAGAGCAATGGGAAACACAGGCTAAAACTGCGGTATAAAAATTCGGGAGGAGCAAAGAGAGCGGGTTTTAAAGGTGATAAAGTTGAAGATGAGAGTACAAGAGTCGAGAAAACAGGGGTAGAAAGTGGAACGCTGGTGGAAAAGGCACAAGATAACGAACCAAATGACAAAACAAAGAGTACAAATAATACTGATGCGCAAGGAAGCAGAGTTGATGATGGAAATGAGGTGCTATGCTATGTGCAATGTATGTTTGACTACGAGGCGGAGGAAGAGTACGAAATAAGCTTGACTGAAGGGAGTATAGTATCGGTGTTTAAAAAAAACAGCGATGGTTGGTGGGAAGGATCTGTGACAGAAAAGGGTGCAGATGTGGATAGACGTGGGCTGTTTCCATCGAATTTCACCATACCACTGGGCCAATAAGAGGAGAAGAGGGAGGGGGAAGGGATAGAGACCCAGCTGATAAATGATATTTGGGTTAGGCATTAATTGATGTCAAGTATTTGAATATTTAGAAATCTTTTTAAGATTAGTTCCTGATTTACGATTATAGTTTAATTGTTTAATTGATGTAAGATTTATAATAAAACAAAGATAATAAAACAAAGGAAAAAAAAAGACAATAAGACAAAGAGAAAAAAAAAAGAAAGGAAAAGAAAAAGTTGGAGTTAATTTTTAGATGATAAAGTTTCAATGTTGATGATGGAGATTTCGTCGAAGGGTTTGTCGTGTTTGTCGACTCTGGCGCGTTCAATGGAGGTAACAACATCGATTCCGGCAGTAACGCGGCCAAAAATGGAGTGTTTGTTATCGAGCCAGGGGGTGGGAACGGTGGTGATGAAAAACTGGGAGCCGTTGGTGTTGGGGCCGGCGTTTGCCATGCTTAGAGTAAAGGGTTTGTCGTGTTTGAGGTCAGGAGAGAACTCGTCGGCAAAGGAGTTGCCCCACAAGGACTCGCCGCCAGTTCCGTCGCCCAAAGGATCGCCAGTTTGGACCATAAAGTCCTTGATTATTCTGTGGAAAATAACGCCGTCATAGTAGCCCTTGTTGGAGAGGCCGCAAAAGTTCTCGACGGTTTTGGGGGCGAGTCTGGGGAAAAGTTCCAAGTGGATATCGCCTTTGGTGGTTCTGATGATGGCGCGGTCAGAAAGATCGGCTTCATTGGTGGAAACAGCAAGTTTTCTTTGTTCCAAAGTGGGTTTTTCGTTGAAAACATCGCGGTCGGCGTCTGCAGAAAGCGACAGGTCGGTGGTGGTGAACATAAAGAAGCGGTCCTGCTTGAACGCGGTGCAGAACAGGGTAGGGTCAATGGTATTGGCTTTGATGAGCGGGTTTTCGGACGCGGCGGTGTCGACGGTTTTGGCGAGATCTTTGGTCTTCTTTTGCCACAGCGCAATGTTGAGGAATCTGTGGCGCTCGGTTAGACCTAGTAGGCGGGGAACCTTGTTAGTTTCCAGATTGACCAATTTGATTCCAAACACTGTTGGGTAGATCAGAAACGTTCCGCTTTCGTCAAACAGCGCTTTTGAGTGCTTCACGGCTTCAGATTTGTAAAGCTCTCTTTCAGCTGCCAATCTTCGCCCAAACTCCATCTCGTCAAGCCCACCAATCATCTTTATCGCCGCCACCGACTCGTCGTACTTTCTGAACAGCTTACCCGTGCTAAAGTGGAAAACTCGCACCTGTCCGTCCGATCCCATACACGAGAACTTGGTCCCGTCTGCCGAAAACTCAATTCCAAACGGTTCCGCTTTGCTCTTTTGGAACTCGTACAGATCCGTTTCCGATTTGTAGCTCCATTTCAGCCCCTCCATCTTTGCGTTGTCGGTCCCACTCTCCACTGTCCAGTACTCAACCACGCCCTTCTCGTCTGCCGACACTACAACGTCAAACACGCTGTTGTACGCTATCGACACTACCGATGCCTTGTGGTACTTATCCAACACCCCAACCGACTTTCCCTCCGTGCTGTACTCGTGTATCTTGCCGCTCCCCTTCTCTCCAACCGCAACTATCCAACTCCCCGAGTTTTTTGCCTGTATCCACCCAACACTGCTCATCTCAAACCCCACCTTAATTATATTAATCATATCGAAATTCTCCACATCAAACACCTTTATTGTCAAATCACTTGATATCGACGCCAAGTACTGCCCATCCCCACTCACCGCCATACTATACACCTCTTTCAGGTGCGCTCGGTAGTTCTTTACAAACTCTATCCCCTTGTCTCTCTTTTTCCAAAACTTAATGTGCCCATCAACCGAACTGGTAATCACAAACCCCGTCTTTGTCACCAACACCTGCGTCAAAGTATCTCGATGCATGTAGCTCCTTTCGTACGTCTCTGCGCTTGGCAGTCTTTCCAAATGCCCCTTTTCAAACTTGCTGACTATTAATACCACATTATTTTCATACCTCAACCATTTTAGCCCCTCACTTTCTTTTCCTCTTTTATTCCTTTTTCTTTTTGTAAATTTATTCCTCTGACTATTTGTTTTCAATCTATTTCAACTTGAATATAACCTACCTTTGTGCTTTTTGCTGTGTTCTGCATTGCCACTGCCATTCGTGTTGCCGCTCTCATTTTCTCTGTTGCTTTCAACCACCAGCTCTATTTCTCGTTTCTCGCCCATACTTGCTTAGCCTTATAAAGTACTTTTGTCAATCAACTAGATCAATTCAATCTGTTCAGTTTGAATGGCTCTCAATTACCCACTGTTGGTAAATGATTGTCAGTTATGTTTCTAACAAATATATATGTATCTGATACAGCAATTCGCAATTCGAGTTGGAATTAAAACTGAACTTGGTATTGGAATGTAAAGTTGAAAATCTATAATTGAAAATCTAGAATATTGAATCTAAAATGTTGAACTGTGAATTTAAATCTGCTTTGTGCAAGTGATTTCGTGTTTTGTTTTATTTTATTTAAATTAGCTTGATTTTGTTTCGAATGTTGAATAACGGATCAAAAGCCAATACTATTTCCACATTTTGATTTTGCCGGTATTCCGCTGAAATTGTTTGGGCTATTTTCTGCCTGTTTGTCGATAACCCAATTGGTCCAATCCAACCAAACATTTCTTTCCATTTTGTCGTGATTTTAATTTTAATTTTAATTTTTTCCTTTACTAGTAAATTGCCACAAATTAACGTTGAAAACTTGACTATTGAATCAAGGGAAAAGTTTTTTTTTTTTTTCATTATATTTTAAGATTTCAAATTATCATTTCAATAAATAAAAAAAAGTGAAATTCAGCTGAATTGGACTTTGATTTATACAATTACGTGAATATTTATATAGAGAAAACAAAAACAAAAAAGAGTACAAAATGGAGGAGCAACTCGTTCAAGCAAAAGAGACCAACGGCAAGTTATCGTACAATCACGAGGATTACGACAAGGTTACAGAGGGCAAAGCGACGATTCTTTTCCCTAAAGAAAATGAGGTATTTTACAACCCAGTGCAGCAATTCAATCGAGACATGTCGATAGCAGCGATAAACACGTGGAGGGATATAGTAGAGGAGGAGAAGGCTTTAAAAAACAAGAACAAAAACAAAAACAAAAACAAAAACAAAGCGGATACGGCCGAGAAAGTAGAGGGTGGCGCGGAAGCAGAGGCGGAGAGCGTGGAAAAGAGGAAAGGATTCAGAGTTCTTGAGGCGTTAGCAGCGTCGGGATTGCGATCGATGAGGTATGCAAAGGAAATCAAGGGAATTGAATACATTGTTTCCAATGACTTGTCGGAAGAGGCGGTTGAGTCGATAAAGAGAAATGCGGATTACAACCAGCTAGAGGAGGGACTTGTTCGAGCCAACAAGGGCGATGCAGTGTAAGTGTATCAGTGTTGAGAGAGTGTGATTGATAATGGCAGCATTATAAATGTATATATATAATTATGAAAGAATGTTAATTTGTGAACTGTGGACTGTGAGTAGAGATGTGCTGTATTCGCACCGTAATCCACTGAAGCAGTTTGATGTGGTTGACTTGGATCCATATGGCAGTGCAGCACCTTTTATTGATGGAGCAATCCAGTGTGTAAAGAATGGGGGGTTGATAGCAGTCACGTGCACAGATATGGCGGTGTTGGCAAGCAACAACCATCCAGAAACGTGTTTTGCAAAGTATGGAGGCACGCCAATCAGAGCCGAGTTCAACCACGAGTTGGCGCTTCGGCTGTTGATCAACTCACTGCAAGCATCTGCAACCAGGTACCGAAGATACGTGAAGCCGGTTTTGAGTTGCAGCATAGACTTCTACATCAGAGTGTTTGTTCGAGTGTATGACTCACCAGCTCTGGCTAAAAACTCGATTGTCGAGTCTGGACTGGTGTACAACTGCAACACTTGCACCTCGTTTGTGGTTCAGAGTTTTGGCAAGAAAATAGAAAACGGGAAAGGAAACGTCAAGTACAACGCTAACACAGGCCCAAGCGCAAAGCCAAACTGTGAACATTGCGGATCTGTACAGCATGTAAATACCAAATATATCTAGTCACGTGATTGCGTGTACACGTCTACATGGTCTCAAGTATAAATTCATTGGTCAATAACAGATTTCGTGTTTTTGTTGATTTATTGATTTATTGATTTATTGATTTATTGATTTATTGATTTATTGATTTGTTTTCCCTTGTAGATTGGCGGCCCTTGTTACATTGGAAGCATCCAAAGCAAAGATTTTGCCCAAAGAATGTTTGATTACGTCAAGTCCAACCCTGGGCTGTTTGGAACCGAAAAGCGAATGATGGGCATGCTTAAAGTCATTACCGAAGAGCTTGAGGTCCCGTTTCATTACACGCTAACAGCTCTGTCCTCTGCTGTAAAAACAATCTGCCCTCCAATAGTCAAGTTCTGGTAAACACCAACAGCTTTTTACGCCATCTTTTACTCTTTTATCTGCCAAATTGGCCTGTAATTTCACTATTCCATTTTCTTTTTATTTACTTTGTATTCACTGTTTTATTTTCTTTTTATTTACACTTTACTTTTCTGACTGTTCTAGTTCGGCTATCTGCAATGCTGGGTACAAAGTCTCTACTGCACACTCGTGTTCCTGCTCAATCAAAACTGACGCTCCTGCATCTGTCGTTTGGGACATTGTGAGGGCTGGTGCTAACGAAGTCGGCAGATCAAAGAATGTTGAGTCCGGTTCTCCTGCTGATAAAATTCTTTCCGCAGAATCAAGGTAAGTCTACCTATTGGCTCGTTTTCTCTGCTTTTACTTGTTTGTTTTCTTCTATTGCCTTCACTATTTATTTCTTTTCCGTGTTCAACCAATCCGCTGCTTCGGGTTTGTTTGCTAATACCCGAAACTCCCAATTAAACGTAAATAGCACAAAAGTCGACTTTACAACCCACCCTGACGCCAACCCTGAATCCCGCAAGATCAAATTGGTTCGATACCAAATCAACCCCACTAAGAACTGGGGTCCTAAATCTCGCCACCAAGCCCCAAAGCGCAAAATGTAACTTTTTTTCAACTCCTCATAATTTATCTTTACTGCCAACTATTTCCATAATATATTTTATTACCCTCTTTTTGTTGCTGTTGTTATTTAACTTTTATCTCTCTTACACGTTTCTAGTGACCAAGTAGCTGAATCTACTCCAGCTAACGAATAAACTGCCGCTTTCCACCCAATATTATCTCTATTGTTTTTTTTTTCCCCCTCACTATTATATCTGTTGTTTCTTACTCGTAGTTTACAGATTCTTTGCGGAAATAAATGCTCCCGTCTACACCATATTTGATCTGTCATATCCCAGTTATCTTCATTAATCACTCTTTGTCTTGGTCGTTTTTGCCTTTGTTGCTCCTTTTACCCTTGGGTTTTTTTTCCCTTAAATATATCGGTTCATTCGGTTTTGGCCATTTTTAACCAACCATTTCGTCTCTTTGCTTTATACTATTTCATCGAATTACCTTTCTATATTTATTTTTGAAATTTTTTCTACTTGGTGATCGAAAAAAAAAAATTCAGTTGAAAAAAAAAAAAAGTTTCAAAAGAAATTGTTTCTTTTGACCTTGATAATTCTTTTTTTTTACACTGATCATTTATCTACGTTTAAAGCTCAAACTGCAATTCAAAAACAAACGATCTGTTTAAATCTCGACTTTTTACAGCCACCAATACCACATCTATTTCTATTAAATAGCCTTCAAAGCCCAGCTACATCACAATGGTTAACATTGAAAGACCTCAGCTTTTTGAAAACACAACTTCAGTTGACATTACATCTCAGGAGGCCGCGAAAAGACTGGATAAGTTCCTTTCATTGCAAGCATCAGCTCAATCAGCCTCTAGCGGCGTTCGATCACAGCTTATCAAGATTAAAGAAAGCCTTGACGAAATGAGAAATCGCTAATATTTATATTTATATTATTTACTTTTGGATTAGCATTTACGCCACTGCTGTCTCGCTTTTGTTTTTCTTGATTTATTTTGGATTTGTACATTTCTTTTATCTTTCATTTTTTCTTTCTATCCTGTTGTTAAGAGTAAACCTCATAGTTTTTGGGACGTTTCAACAATAAACGAACTCGAGTGGCAATATTCACAAATGTCTCTTTTCACAACCAACCTCAATTGTCCATTATATTTAACAATATGCTTTTTGACTTTCAGAACGACGGGGTTCGGCTTTGGTCAGCTTTTACTGGAAATTTTAACAGCTTTGCATTAGCCCACTGCCAAACCATCTTTGGTCGCAGCTCACGTATGAATACTGTTATTCCCTCAGTTATAGCATTGAATGTACGACAATCAGGCGACTGACCCTACCGCCTAGTAATATCACTGTTTAATATGCGACGTTGGGCTTTGACGTCGACTGAACTTTTATTATTTCAAATACCAGCCAACGCAAATAGACTCATATTCTTCCCTCCCTCCTATTTACCCGGGGATTTGCTTGTTGGAACAATGAAGCATTGGACTCTTTAAAGCAACAAGATGATTACTGAAAATGTAAAATTATATATATATAAACAAATAAATAACATGGCAATCTATTGGCAGTTAACACTTTGCTAGATGCAAATATCGATACTTTTGGTATTATAGTGTCAAAAGAGGCACAGATCTACAATTGGCCATTGAACAATGGGGTAGAATTAAAGTAATACAAGTCACAATAGCGGTTTCCTGGTTATTGAAGCCAAGTTGGGTTATTATTGTTAGTCTAAGTTTAATCCTACCAATTTCTCATCATTGTTCAATATTGTTCGAGTCTAGCCAATACATTCAAGCTAGCTTCTAAACCCAAATAGCAGGCAGCAATTTTGCATTTATGAAATGGGAAGCGAAATATGAGATACGAAATATGGGAAATGGGAAATGGAAAATGGAAAATGGAAAATGGAACTCAAGAACTGGTAGATGGGTATATGTTGTTTTTGAACTTTGGCATACAATGAAAGAACTCAAAGACTGCACTCGTTTGCATTATCCCTGTTTGGACAGATAACAGAATCTTTGACTGCTTTGTAATTTTCTACAGTACATCGAGCTCAAAAGACTTTTTTTTTCGCAAATAAACGGACTCTTTCCAATTTCTTTATGCCTTGACACGAAACGATGCTTTTCCAAGCTATCGAGTTGACAAAGAAATTGCAAAACTCGATGAATAGAGATAGAATGCGCAAGCTTTTCTTTGGACATTTAAAAACGTAAATCTAAACAAATTGCAATTTATTATATAAAGTGGATGAATATAAATATTTGAAAAGCAAAGTTAAATTTTTACTCTGCTAGATGATTTGTTGGGGTTTTTTTTGTATTAACTAAATAGTACTTACGTTTTTTTAATTAATACAACAGTAAACAAAGGATATACCAAAAGAATTTGAAGATTAGAAAGGATTAAAAGTATCAAAAAGGATAAAATGATTAAAAAGGATTAAAATGATTAAAAATGACTAAAAAGTACTAAAAAGGATTAAAAATGGCTAAAAATGGCTAAAAAGTTGCCCTCGTTTATGATCTTTGCAATAACAATCGAGACAAAACCAAACTTAACAGGGGGAGGGAGATGATTTGTTTATGTTAAGATTAAAAGTAAATTCAAAGTCTTAGATTTTTTTTAAAAATAAATATAAAGTCGAAGCGGAGAGTTTGATTTTGGGGGTAAAACCTTAAACAAATAATATTTTGAAAAAAACTACGAAAATTACCCTCATTGTTTAGGTTGAATTCTTGATCAATCTCTTTAATTCCAGAAGCAAATTAATATCCAAGCAAGCTATCCAAGATACTTTGTTTTGTTTAATATCGAGATATAGTTGTCAGGATTATTGGGTTTAAGGGCTGGAAGCTAGATTATACGTTGCAGTATAGACACAAAGTAGTGGCAGAGGACATACCTGTTGTTAGTATTGCCAAGTAAAGCTCGTGTCTTTTAATTTAACAATAACAAAAAGGTAATCACACTTTTATTTATACACGCGCTTACCGACTTGGTAAAGCAAACAATAATATAGACACTGCAAAGCTTAAACTGATCCATACCTACAAACGCCAACAAGAATACACAGTTGCAAGCTAGTATGAGCTACCGGTAGCGTATACTTATTAAACTATAAATTCTGTAAACGTAGCAGCAGCGACAGACTTTGCATAACCCTGTAAAAGGAAATAAAAACAAAAATAAAAATAGCAAAGGTTAATGGTCAAGTACACACGGATACCTTTAAGCAAGTAATACATGACACGCGCTCTACTGGCGGCTAAGACATACCACGTAGGCAAACAAATGAGCAAACCAGCATAACCCAAGGAATACAAGTAATAGGAATAACAAACATAAGGAAAAGTCGATACATGGGAGCGAGTAGAGCGAACAGTAAAATAGACTACCAGCAACGCAATAGACAGAGTCATTGATATAATATTTTTTTTGTCAAGACATACTCTTCCTAAACCCCTCCTAAACCTCTCATTAACTCACCTCAATACAACCCGTACGCCAGCCAAAAACCAGCCAAGTACTCGATACATAAGCGATAAAAAGGCGATAAAGTTGGAAAATCTGAAATCCGTGGGTTGTTGTGATAAATAAATAAGCGATAGCAATTCGGAATGTTAACCGTTGAAACAGAATTATCGCCAAAGCTACAAAAAGCAAAAGAGATAAAAAAGTCAAAGCGATTAAGTATAACTCTGGAGAATATAGTTGAAAACCGGAGAAATAGCAGAGAGTTTCACGAGCAAAGATTGGCAGGAGTTCACAAAACGATATTGATTAAGAAAAACTATGTACACCCAAGCTACAAATACTACGGAAACGGCGCTAGATCGCCAAGTTACTTGAAGTCAAAGCCCATAGTACTGAGTCCAAACGACCGGCTGTCGCCAGAAAGACTCGACATGTACTTTAATAAGGCGTTTGAAAGGAACGCCGGTATTTACGGTGCGTCCAGATTGTTTTTGAAAGATTTTGGGCCAAACAAAAAGAACATTCAGTTTTGGTACAAGAGGAAGAAAGAGAATTTTGAAATATTGCTGTTGATTTTAACTGTTTGTTTTGTTCTATCAGTTCTGCTGTTTTACCACAGGAACTGGACAAATACCCGATGATATAGACAGGCAGTACAGTACAAATTGGCAGGCATAAAAAAGTACACGTACACATAAAAAGCAGCACCAGTATAGTCATTAGTATGTTGCTCAGGGCTAAAATTCAATTACTGCCCTTGAATGGCAGCGTAGACGGTACAAAACAAATGTATCGGTTGATGAGGCATATCGTTACACTGTGTGCACTGTATGTAGTTGGTTTCCGCTTAGCTGGGGATTGGCCAGCCACTCGAGTGGCGTTTATATTTTAGTCTAATTCCTGGTTTATAATTTCTCGCAATCCTGGTTGATTAGCCCTGGACTTGTAAGCTAGACGTTGGATTGTATTAGTAGCTTGCTAACAAAACAAAAATAACTATAGAAATGCCCAATTAACGCTATTCAACAAACAGCCATTATATTCTAGTTTTTTTCTTTTCCCTTTCTTTCTTTCTTCAAGATTAGATATGTGTATTGATGTAGCATAGTTTAAGATTGTCATTATATTTATAATAAAAGGTATTGCATATATAAACGTAAAGGCAAAAGAAAGAAAAAAGTAAAAAAAGCAAAGGTCTGAATTCAGATATGAGGGCTCATATGGACTGATGAAGAAATGTATGTAGCAGCTTTGCAGAATGTGGGCCTATCAGTTTTTGGATGTCGTATAGAGACATTTCGCACAGTTCAGAAATATTCGACACATTGTTTGCCAGTTTGTAAACATTTTCAGAACCAACGCCAGGCAAACTCTGAAGAAAAGACTAGTGAAAAAAAAAAAAAAGGGCGATAATTAACATGGATTGAGTTGGTAGAGTCAGGAGTGGGAGGTGTGTAGGAAAGAGAGATAGAAACAAGGAGTGGATTTAAAGAAATGAGGAAAACTTACAAATGAGGATTGCCTGTACATGGCATCTCTATGGCCAAGGTTCTGATCAACACCTACCTGCACAGCACGATCTATATCAGGTTCAGGGATGTTTTCCTATTTGGACATGAATTAGAAATAAGTAAATATATATGTGTGTGTGTTGGTCTGATGGTTAAACAGAACAAAGCAAAGAATGATATAAAGAAAGAAAGAATGCTATAAAAAAAGAATGCTATAAAAAAAGGAATTCTAGAGCAAAAAAAACAGACCTTTAAATCCATGAAAAGGTTTGCAGAAGCTGAGGGACAAGAACTCCACAAAATCCGCAAGTTAGGAAAGGTGATAAGCAGGATGGCGATTTTAGAAATCAAGTCGAGGCCAGAATACTCGGGGTTAAAATCGCCAAGCAGAGTCAACGAAAACGAAGAATCCGAGTCAAACTCAATTAGGAGAACAGGGAACTTATAGTATGAGCACATGGAAACAGCCTGTGAGTACAGTCTACCGCTATTCAAAGACTGGATTAAATCTGGAATAGACTTGCGCTCAACACAGCAGTCGTCGTGCAGGATGTAATCGCCAACCAGCAATGTTCGAGGCACAAGCTCAACAATTGAGGATGTTTTTAAGGCTTTTGGATGGTAGTTGAACAGGGCAAATGGCAGAGCTGAGCGGAACTCGCGGATATCTATAATAACTCGCATTTTGCTGTTGATTGTTTGTATGGCTTGCTTGGAATTTGGTGATTTGCTTGTTGATGCTCTGTCCAGCGGCGCTACTTGGCGGAGTAGCTCGTTGGTTTGTTCTTGTAGGGATACATGGATGACTGGCTCAAGCGGAATTACCATGACCTATTCAAATCAAATCAAATCAAATCAAATCAAATCAAATCAAATCAAATCAAATCAAATCAAATCAAATCAAATCAAATCAAATCAAATCAAATCAAATCAAATCAAAGTCAAAATAAAGAAACAAGACTAAATATATTTATATTTTCTAAACAATTAAATTTATATACCGAGTTTTCGTGAATCAGACTTTCAAAAGATTCCTTCTCTCGTCTAATCGAACTCAGGTACTTTTGTTCCTCAATGCTGTTGTCATAAACCAAGAAATACACTTGCAAGTAATTGTCTGGAAATATCGAGTGGTAAACCTAATTAGAAAAAGCAAAAAACAAAGCCAAAAACCATGCACATTTAGCATTAATGATCCAAAAAGCATGTAATGGTGTTTATTCTGGCACGTCAAATAAATGTTTTTAAACAATCGAATAAAAAAATGAGTAAAGAAATAAAAGATATAAATAGTCGAAACCTCCAACTGGCGGACAAACTCTGGGTTGGGCGAGTACATTATCACATTTGAAGGATTGATGTCAAGCAGCATCTGCGAGTCTTTTGGGCCCGAGTAGACTTGGAAAATTACTGATTCGGACTTTGGAACCAGTCCGTAATACTCGTCAACATCAACATCCAAAAAATCAAAAACCGGTTTATCAAGATCGATATATCCCGTTTCACCACTTTGGAATTCGTTTTCTGTGATTCTAGAAACACCGCAATATTTTTAAATTTAAATATTTCAATATTTTTACATTTTCATATTTGGATATTTGGATATTTGTATAGTTACTTTTCAGCTAGTTCGGACGATTGTTGTTCAAGTTCAGCCCCCGTCTGATGCTTTTGCAGCAATATGGACTTTGGATTTGTTGCTGCTAGACTTGCACCCCTCACCCTCCTTCTTTTATTTGGAACTGTAGATCCTCCACGTGCAAACGTACCTAGAACATCAAAAAAAAAAAAAAAACAAAGCAAACCACGTGTTTATGTGCTATTTCAGCAAAGCAGCCAAAATAAAAAAAATTAAAAATTAAAAAATTAAAATTAAAAAGTAAAAACTTGGTTGCACTGAATCGTACTTTTTGGGGGGAATCTCGAGTATTGGTTGCTAGTTGGCTGGGGAACGGCTGGCTCTTTTTGTTCAGGAACAGCGTACTTTTTTCTTACTTGGCCTATACTCCGCTTATTGTAAAAATACGATTTAAAGTACTTGAGCATGATTTTAGGAATCCTCTTTGAGAGAGGAAACGATCCTGGCCTAGTCGATCCATGTCCCAAATCAGCTGCGGAATTTAGCGGGATCTCAACTTCATCCCCAAGACTGCCCAAGTATCCCAGCAGCTGCTTTATTGTTCGCTCCGAGTCCACCATCACTAAAATTGGCCCATCTACCAGTTTGGTGCTGTCCATAGCCCTTGACTCTTGCTCTATTTCGTCAATAACCGAGGCCAACAATTCCCACTTCGGCTGGGTCTCAAGAACCAAGTCCACAGTAGGCGGGAGCCCCAACGACTGGAGTTTGTTTCCCGCGTCAGTTCCTGGCAGACTAGGGTCTACTCTAAACACTCTGTGCTTGGCAATCTAAAACAAACAAACAAACAAATAAACAAATAAACAAATAAATAACAAATAAATAAACAAATAAACATCAAACTATTGGCTGGCTAGTTTATAATGTACTATTTACACTAAACAGAATGTTTCCCGAGTCAGTCATCATCCAAGCCGGCTCATGGACATTGCTGAAAATCGATCTTTGGCCCTTTGATGTGGCGACGAGCAGCGACTCGAGGTACTCATTGAAGCTGACACTGTCGTACTCCATCAGGTAGTTCATCAGCTGTCTTAGAGTGCCCAGGTCGCTTACGTACTGTTTGGTTTTAGGTCCAATCCTATGCCAAAATGGCTGGAGTAAACGCTTGACTTTTTGGTCAGTTGCTCGAAACATCGTGTCTTCAATCTCCAGCTCGCTCAAGTCCACCTGCCAATCAGCCAATAAGTCAACAACCATTTTTGTTATTAAATTGAACCACATCACTCAAAACGAATTTATGTGTTTCCAGTCAGATCGCAAAGTAGGAGCGTTGGTGAGGGACTTACATATCTATTCAGTTTTCTTATTTCCGCCAATGTGGCGTTCATGCAGTCAAGGATAGTCTGTTGAATCTCGGTCATTTTTAGTGTCAGGCTCTGTTTAATCTCTATCACGCCTATTTCGTTCTCCAGCCCATTCTTTACTTCAAGCTGGAACCTGGGCCACAAATGGACTTTTCGCAGCTGCAAAATCTTCAGGTTTTTCTCCAGTCCTGCAAACTCCCTGGAAAACAGTTCTGGTCTATCGCTTATCGCTTTGATAAATCCCTGGTGGCTCGACTCTCGAAACATTTTCAAAATAAATGCCTCGTTGCTTTGCGGGCTTACTCTATTCATTGTTTACATCATAATTATACGTATATATCGCCAGCTTGGTCAAGTTCTGCTTCAAAACTGCCTTTTCTTTATTATTTCTGCCTACCTGTGTGCATTGCTGATCAGTATCCCTGTTACCAATTCCTGTGGAACTATCTTGTTTAGAAAATCCACCACCAATATTCTTGAAGTTACCGACATGATCCCGCCTTTCAGATACAACCTGGCCCTATTTACAGTCCATACTTGCAGTTCAGCTTATTCTTATCCTCACTCTTCCCAAACCTTCACTTCATTTAAATTCATTTCAACTATTTCCATTTCAACTATTTCCATTTCAACTATTTCCATTTTAAATCTGTTTTCATTTTTTATAGTCGTGCTCGTGTAAATAAAGTTCGTTTTGGCAAGGTTTACTGTGGCTGTTACCTTATCGAGGGGCTAGTGTCGTTTCGTATTATTTGTAGTTTTGGTGGATCCTGCCCCTCGCCAGAATTCAGCTCCAGCAAGGTCTCTTGGATATATTGCTCCTCCTCGGCGTTGCTATTGAGCAGCAAAACTAACGCCTTGTTTGTTGAGTATATTCGCACCAGCTCGGCAAGCACTCTTTCCTGTCCCAGACCCTGCCCAATTATACTCAATGCATCTTCTTGAAGCAGCTTATCAAGAATTGATTTTTGATACTCCAACAAAGGAGCCATTTTCCCAAGTCTAGTTATGTTGACAAGTGCGCTTTGTATATTTGTACGTTTGTATACTTGTGTCTGTATTTGTCGGAAGATTTATTGGATTTTGTTGTTTGAGATTTACTGGAAATATCAGAAATGAAGAGAGGTTTTGTTTTGATTTTTTGTATTTCTTTTTTTTTTTGTATGTATATTTCATTAATTTGCTTGCAACTTGTTTGGTGATCCAAAATAGCTTCCTTTTCCTTTCAGCTTTTTTGGGTAAACTATTGGTGTTGGTGGTTTAGTCCAATCAAATGCGCCTGGAATACGAGATTTGTTTCAAAAAATTCTCAGTTGGTAATTAAGCTGTTCAACTATTCACCAGAAACCAGTTTTTTTTTTCCATATATTTTTCCCACCTTTTCTTTTTCTTCATTACTTTGAAGCTAGGATATGCCGTACATGTGAAGATTTGGGCATAAGGCTCCTTTATTATTGGAGATTAGTTATAAACAAAAACAAACCAGTCAGCTCACTGTAATAAAAAGTAAATATGGAGAAGTGAACAAAATGATAAAAAACATATAATAATAAAAAACAGGTATCGATTATAATAGATTGGTAGAGTTCCCGTTGTAGAACGTCAGGTCGTCGGGTTTATTGTCTGGTCTGTCTTTAGAATCCTTGGACTTGGTGTTTCTGTTACGCAGAGCCTTGGCACTAGTAGACACGGACCAGCATTTGTAAATACAGCAAGCCCAAAAGTTTAATGTAAATAATTAAATAATTAAATAAATAGATAAAAAAATAAAAAAAGGTGGTAGGAAATAAATTTACCTTTCAGAGAGCTGGCCTGATTGGTTAATAGCAGAGCCTGAAGCAGCAATGGAGTCCGACTCCGTCATCTGGTGGACATTTGGGCTATTCTTGGTATCTGGCTCATTTCTGGTGGAGGTAGAGGTAGAGTTTGTGTGCTGGTTTAGAGTTCTGTTTGGTTCGATCTGGACACCCAAGAAGAATGCGTACAAGCGGGAAAAGATGCGAGTGAGAACCATGACAACAAGGTTAACAATACAGGCAAAGTATGACGTTTCATGGAACGCCGAGTTGCCAGATATGCCCATCTAAATTTTCAAATACATTAATTAAGACCTTTATTGTAAAACAGTGCGATTACAGCAATCTTGAGAGTTTATTATTTACTACTTATTTTATTATTTACTATTTATTTTATTATTTACTATTTATTATTTATTTTATTATTTAATATTTACTATTTATTTATTTATTTATTATTTTATTTTATTTTATTTTGAATGCTGAAATGGATGTTTTTACCTGAACTATCAACGATGCTGAGGGAACCAATCCCAGAACCGACAGAGATTTATCGTTGTCCGACTCTGCGAATGTTTTGTTGGGGTATCGTTGTATTACTTTGAACGTTTTAGGAGGATTGCCCTCCTATTAACCAACCAAATATTCCACGTTAATTTATGCCGTATAATCCGCCAGTTTGTAACTTGACGAAGAGATCCATCTGATTTAAAAGAAGGGTGAAAAAATAAAATCTTGTATGCTACTTACGCTTCTGATAAATTCATAAACCTTCGAGAATTGGTCGGTGTTGTCAAACTCTTGGCGGATGATTCTGTTGTCCAGCATTCTAACCGAAATCAATGTTTTCCCCTTGCTGAGCGTGCGGCTAACAAACTCCTCAACTTCTGGAGTTTGCGAGTTCGTCTTTCTTTGGTCCTCAACAATTCTGTTTCTGCCCTCAAACTCCTTTCGGTCCAATATCATCCTTTCTTTTATTTTTCTCCTGTACTCCTCGTCTTTTCTTTTCTCCTCGAGGTACTCCCTTTGCTTCCGAATAGAATATTCTTTGTTCCTCTCTATCAGTTCCATATCCTGTTTATCTTTATTTTCCCTTTTTTTGCTCTTATCCACCGCTAAACCTGTTTGTTTTTTCGCCTCGCTTCCTTTTTTGCTGCCTTCTTCTTTACTGCCTTCCTCTTTTTTACTGCCTTCTTCTTTATTGCCCTCTTCTTTACTGACATCTTCTTTACTACCTTCTTTTTTACTATCTTCTTTTTCTGTAGCTGGAACTGCTGTATTAACCGGATTGGCGCTACTCGATGGCTGCTCTGCCACAGCAATGATGCTCTACATTTTATCAAGGACAAACATCACATACTCTTGTTTGTTTCTATTCTGCTTTTATAGAAGTACTTTTTTTCAGTCAACGTCCCGCTATTCAGTTGTGCATCCATTTACCTCAGCAACACTGGCTTCTATTTGATCTATTATCTCCTCTTCGGTTGTATTCGATCCAATGGTCCCAAACATCTTTTGGTTTCTACAAAAACAATATAAACACTAGTAAGCGCCACTTTCTTTGATTCAAACACTCACTAACTGATTTATATTAACTCTAATATTGCTTAAAACTAACCTAACCAGAATACACTGCGGCACCTCTGAGATTTCAACTATCAGTATCGTTTTAGCAATGACAAGAAACATCAGCAACATCAGCAACAGATACAATTTACAACAAAGTAAAGCACAAACTCCGAGTTGACTTTATTCTCCACCCTTTATCCACTAGTTTCCTTTATCCATGTTTTTTTAACAAACACTTACAGACACCGCCTAATTGCACTGCTTCTTCGGACCCACTCTTTAGCTTCAAACACACCGCATGCTCCCTCAATAGCTTCAGTACCTATTTTTTATCATTACACATACTTTTCCTTTCCATTTCTGCCAATTTTGACTTGATATCTGGCAACAATTTTATACTAAAGTAGAAGAATGGCGCTTTACCCTTGGCCTATTAATTAGCTTCTCCATTTTATGGCTCTTTTCGCTGTCATCTAGGTTTTTTTTTTTTTAACAGTAGAATCACAACACTGTTACTTTTTGAATTTACACCACTTTTGTACCCCTTCCTCCCTTCTCTCACTCTTTCCTTTTTTTTGCCCATCGTTGTTGTGTTTGTTTCCTCTTGTTAGCTGCTATCAATGCTGTCAGATAACTGATATTTGAATTTACCGTATTTCTTACCTTCGATAAACGCCATGAATACCTTCATTTTCGAAATTGCCTCAAAAACTGCGTCGATTGATGCCTTTTTAGTCCAAAGCATTTCTTGGTTCTCTGTTGCGTTCTCCATTTTGTCTTTTCTTTTTTTGCTGATTCCTTGTTCTACTCTCGAGTGCAATTTACCTTGTTCCTACCAAAGCCTGTACTAGCTGTGCCAAGTTTTAAACTATTCTTTTTTGCTTTGTGCCTTCAAAGTAGCTTGTAAACTAGAAATGCGCAAATGTGGAAATATAGCCATTTTTTGGTGTTTTTGGTTTAGCTTTCTACTCGATTGCATTTGTTTTTTTTGGTTCCTTATTGGACTTCTAATTAACCATATATATTTTTAATCGCATTCCTTGCTGCTTTCTATTGGACTATTCGAACCTTTTATGTTCGATTTCTGAATGGATCTTGAGCTAAACAATCCAAACACTTTGCTGGTCCATATCCATTTGGCTACTTCTTGACCCATTCAACTCTTTGTTTATTGGTGCTTTATTTGATGTGTTGGCATGTAAATAAAATGTTAATTGTAACAATAAATGACTAAAACTTCTTGATCAGTGTTTTTACAGACTATATCCCCCAGATCTTTGAAATTTTAAACAGTAAACCGAGCAAGAACAGTGGGTTCAAACTAAAAAAAAAATTAAATGGCAACTGATAGTAAATTAATCTAAAGTCCCGAGTATATATATAGAATTTATGGTATTGGCGTGTTTGTAGTAATTGGAAGCTTGATGTCGCTCCCATTACTACCTTCTAGATGTATTAATTTGAAATATAATAAAATATGTGTTTATCGAGCTATACTGAGCGCATATAGGTAAGTGCTATACATGCACAAGGTATTGCTAGATCGAATAGTGATGTTCATCTGGCTTTGACAAGGATCAATCTTAGTTATTATTTGCTATAACATCTCTCTTGGGGTCAACCAGTATAAACAGTGATTTGAGCTTCTTCAAAAACCGGTGTTCTCCCTTATTTGAGCTGGAATCGGCGCCTTCTTGCATTTTTTGATCAATGCTCGAGTCGTCGTTAACCTCAACTAATGGGATAAGCCTTGCTCCATCCGCGCTATCGTTATTTGGGTTTGGTACGGCTGCTCTACCTATGACGTTTTCGCCATCCTCAGCATTGTTAGAGTTTCCTGAGGGCAACCCGGGAGCTGGGGCTTCTGTGCTCAATGCAGTTCCTGTCATGTTATCAACACTTACAATAGTCTTTGAAATCACAACCTTGTTAGTTATGGGGTCGGAGTCGTTGATTCCAAGTGCATTGATATTAGTTTGCTCTATAATTTCTATAATTGTGAACGTGGATATATATGTTCTGGTGATCCATCTTGGGAATGATGTGGTTGTTTCTAAACCACTCTCAGAGTTCTGCTCAGTAGTGGTGGTAATTGTTGTGATATTTATGGTTTCTGTAAATGGTACAGATACTGTTGTGGTAGAAATTATGCTCTCGGTTGATACTAGTCCTGCCTTGGTTTCAGTTGTGGTGACTGTTTCGGTAAAGTGGTTTGATGTGTTGTGGCTTTCGCACAATTTCACTAATTCGCTTTCACTAAACTCCTGTGTTACGGTTACTGCAGGTCCAACAACAGTCTCAGTTACTTCATTTGCGGATTCAATAACAGTTTCGATAACAGTCTCAGTGGCTGTTTGGCCAGCCTCAATTATAGTCATCCCAGGCTCAGTGATAGTCACGGATTCTGTCTCGGTTACTCCGCCATCAACAGATGTCTCAGTGACAGTTTCTGTCTTGGTTTCTGTTTTTCCAACCTCAATTACGGTTACTCCAGGCTCAGTAACAGTCACGGACTCGGTTTCGGTCAAACCAGCATCGACTGATGTTTCAATGACAGTTATAGATACGGTGGCTGTCTCGCCGGCTTGGATTATTGTTACTCCAGGCTCAGTGACGGTCTCTGTTTCGGTTGCCCCAGCATCAACAGATGTCTCAATGACGGTCTCTGTTTCGGTTACTCCAGCATCGATTGATGTTTCAGTGATGGTTTCTGTTTCGGTTACTCCGCCATCAACAGATGTCTCAGTGACAGTTTCTGTCTTGGTTTCTGTTTTTCCAACCTCAATTACGGTTACTCCAGGCTCAGTAACAGTCACGGACTCGGTTTCGGTCAAACCAGCATCGACTGATGTTTCAATGACAGTTATAGATACGGTGGCTGTCTCGCCGGCTTGGATTATTGTTACTCCAGGCTCAGTGACGGTCTCTGTTTCGGTTGCCCCAGCATCAACAGATGTCTCAATGACGGTCTCTGTTTCGGTTACTCCAGCATCGATTGATGTTTCAGTGA